>OX638370.1:56178342-56355831 GCA_951812925.1 Calliopum simillimum | reverse complement strand
GGGCTTTTTCTAAAAGATTTCTGCGCCAGAATACCGAATGCCTTCGGGAGTCTTATAAAATCTTAGAAAGTAGTTCTGACATGTATTCCAAAAGACTTTCTGCTGTCTAAGCCAGAATAGCCCTATTAAATTCATATTATCAAGAGAAATATTTCTAAAGACAGGAACTTTGTGTTTCCTTGTGAAAAATACCAATCCTGTTTTTGAAGGATTAACATTAAGTACATTTCGTAAAGCCCATTTGCTGATTAACGTGAGAGCACTTTCTAGAAATTCACTCATTGTGTCTAGAAATTTATCTTTAACTAGAATAACAATGTCATCAGCAGGGCTCGGATTTCGATGATATGTCATCTTTTTTCTGCTCTTATTTAGACGTTTTCTGATAACACAGAAAAACTGTTCATGATCCCTACGTTTCAAAGATAAAAGTTTTTATGGCATTTTTCTGCCTTTTTTAGACATTTTTGGTTTTAAGGTCATTTTCCATAGTATACGGCATTCTTTTGAGGTATTTTTGTGGTTTTTAATGTTTATTTTTAGTGTTTTGGTCATTATTCATAGTTTCCGCTATTTTTTGAGGCATTTTAGTGGATTTTTATATTTTTGTCACCTTTCTACAATAAGTTTTAAATTGAAAAGCGTTACATCTTTGTTTTTCGAAACAGTAAAAAATCGTAGATACATTTGAAAGTATTGATGTCAAAGCAGCTGGAGATGTTCAACAAAATTTTTCCAGAGATAAAAAAAAGGGTCGATTAGCGTACATCAAAACTAGTTCTTAATCCATACCACAAGGAATATAATCTTTGTAGTCAACATCATTGTCTTTGGAAAATGGAATTGATTTGATTAAAAGTATAAAAGAAAAGCTTAACGCGTTAATGGTTGTGGGAATGTTAATAGAAAATGTATTTACGTGCTGGATAAAAATTCTGGATAAAAAAGTTTGTGTCATATTGCTGAATTATAAAGTGGCAATATTTTTGCAAATAGGCACCTAAAATCTAACCAGAAACCGTACTCAAACCCGTGACTCCGGTTTTCTAATAAAAGAAAACGCGGTGCTTAAGCGATTGTGCTATAGGTCACGAATAAACTCTTTTTTCTTATTGTGCTCAAGCAAATTTTTTTTTATATTTTGAGGCATTATTTTATCTATCAACCGACTCCAAAAACTAAGCCATAAGCTTCACTTTACTTACTAAAAACCGTAAAGTGTAATCAAATTTGGCCAAAAAAAAATGAAATTAAATTAAAAATTAATATTTTCATGGTGAAACAGAAACAACAATAATCATTCGCAATGTATGCGTTCATGAAGATTCTAAATCCGGTCTCAGAATTGCTCTAACTCATACGGTTTTAGAGATATCCTATCCTAAAAATGCAAAAAACACCGTTTTTGCTATTTTTGCAGCAGTTATATCAAGACATGGCAACTTTCAGCATGGTATTGAAGTTTAAAGTGAAAGCCTTTTTCTTCAAAACCCAATTTAAATTGTATCGATATCTCTTTGTTCCTCCGAAATATCGTAAGCAGAAATAACAAAAAAAAAACCTGTTTTTTGCACTTTTTCAACTTTTTAGGTAAAAATAACTCGGAGAATAAAAAAGATACCGGTATAATTTAAATTGAATTTTAAAGAAACAGACCAGCACTTTTAACCACTATACCACTTTTTGTGGTTGCAAGTAACCTTAACTTGTAATATCACTTCAAAAAGATCAAAAACAGTGTTTCTTATACTTGTATGTTAAAATATCTCCTTAACCGTACAAGATACAGCAATTTTGAGACTGAATTCGGAAGCAGCATCAACAAATACATCGGAAATGGCTATTTTAGTTTCTTTTTGATTTATTTATTTTTTGGTTTCCTTAGAAGATCTATGAAAACTATTTTTTTTGGTTCCAAAGCACTTTTTGTAATCAGCAGGATCCAAGGATTCAGAAAAGTCGCGCGCACCTTGACTTTTCAACCCTTTTTGATTTTGGACCACTCTAGTGTGCACTGTACAGCAACATTTAAACTGAGAGTAGAAGGTCGTGTAGTTTTGAAAATTTAAAAATTTACGTTGTAATTTATTGGAACGCAAATTAATAAATTGTTTTTATCAGAAAAGACTAAAAATATGTACTGATATTATTTTTTTTTTAGGGCATTCTTTAATTTTTATAGGTAATTTTTTAGGGTTTTTAAGGGCATTTTGTCATTTTTTTCGGTCATTTTTCGATGTTTTTAAGGGCATCAAAATCCGAGCCCTGGTCATCAGCATAGGCTACCACTACATAAACTTTATGTCATAAAGTAAGTCGTTCTGAATGATTTCTATAGATATAAAGCTGTTTCAACTAAACCGTTATAGGAAACTTAATAAGAAAGCTATTGTTTCGCGAACTCACCTTTGAGACCAGCAACTCGTTCCCGTTTGTTGGTTTCTTTTATTTATAAAATTAATTAAAATGAAGAATTACACTTAGTAATGATCCTTTTAGTTATTAAATTAAATTGAAATAGAAACTGAAAATAGTGAAAACGTTAAAACTTGATATGCAACACAATAAAAAATTTTCTGAATGTTCCTTCTTCGCTCGTGTGACTGACCACCAGTGGGCACTCGCCACCAGCAGAACTACAGGGATATCTTAAGTTTGTTAAAAAAATTAAAATGCAAATAAGAAAACATTTATATAAACAAATTGCTAAACATGACTAAGGTGTTTTTCGCTTAAATGATTTGAAAATTATTTATTAGTTAGGTGTAAATACGAGCCACATTCGTTTTGCCCAGAGATGGGCACAGCTAGTTACTTTTGTAACTTGATACATTTTTGTTACTTGTTACTTTTGTATCAAGTATCAAAAATTTTTTTAGTTACTTGTTACTTTTGTATCAGTATCAAAAAAAATTTTGTTACTTGTTACTTTTGTATCAGTATCAAAAACAAATTTTGTTACTTGATGCAAAAGTAACAGTATCAAAAAAAAAATATTGTTACTTGATACAAAAGTAACAAGTAACTAAAAAAATTTTTGATACTTGATACAAAAGTAGCAATCTCATGAGTAACTATTATTATTGATACATATATTTATAAATTTACATTTTTAATGGTTTTCAGGACTGCCAACTGTTATTTATTTTTATTTTGGTTAAATGGAACTTTTTTAAGTTTAATTAAAAAAATAAATTTAGGTCTTGAAGTTCTTAGATAAGCTTTTTAAAAAATCCAACACATATTTTTAGGGTTGCCACCTGGTTATTTTCTGGAATTTTGCTGAAATCATACTTTTTGTGACTTAATTCAAATTTTTACTTTAGGACACGCTCAGATAATTTTTTTTTAAATTATACAAAAACTTTTAGGGTTGCCACTTGATTTTTTTTTTTGTAAATTTTGCCTTAGCCATATATGTATTTAGAAAAAAAATTTAATTTTAGTCTTAAAACGCTTAGATAAACTTTTTAAAAATCAAGCACATTTTTGGGGTTACCACCTGGTTTTTTTAATAAAATCAAAATTTTCATCCAAAAAATTCCTTAAAACACCATTTTCTCTATATAAATTAACAAATTGGGTCCAAAAACAACGAAACAGTTGGCAGTCCTGAAAACCATTAAAAATGTAAATTTATACATACTAGAGTTCGCCTTGTGGCCGAAATTCGACCATTTCGATTTGACTACAAAACAAAGGAAAAAGTTTTTATACCCTTCCTTGGTCGATAAAACACAAAAAGCTTTTAATATTCCTCCTTAGGGTTCAGATTATCTGCATCGGTGCAGCAGCTAAGTTGCAATATAGTACTTTCCATTTAGAGGCGTGTAACTCCTACTAAAGAGTAAACAGTTTTTGATATCTTTCTATACCAAAAATCATAAAAATCAATCATGCTATCGTGCTATATAGTGCTAACTCTATATCTATACCAAATTTCATAAAAATCGTATGCAGTATTTTCGCCGTGAGAGCGTTTTTTCCATTTAGGGGCGTGGCACTGTCCACTGAAAATATAATGGTCATGTTATCGTTCCTTAGTGCCAATCCTACCTCCATACCAAATTTCGTTGAAACCGATGCTGCGGTTTAGCTGTGAGAGCGTTTTTTCCATTTAGGGGCGTAGCACCGCCCACTGAAAAACATAATGGTCATATTATCGTTCCTTAGTGCTAACTCTACCTCCGTACCAAATTTCGTTAAAATCGATGCAGCGGTTTAGCCGTGAGACCATTTTTTTCATTTAGGGGCGTGGCACCCCCCACTGAAGAACATAATGGTCATATTATCGTTCCTGTGTGTTAACCCTATCTCCACACCAAATTTCGTTAAAATCGTTGCAGCGGTTTAGCTGTGAGAGCGTTTTTTCATTTAGGGGCGTGGAACCGCTCACTTTAAAAAAATATATAGTCCTATGCACTGCTCCTCCTCACAACCTTTCCAACAAAAAAATCAAGCAAATCGGTTGAGATTTAGGTATAGAAACAGGGACCTAACCGATTTCGTTTGCCTATTTATATATAGATATGTATCAATAACAATAGTTACTCATGAGATTGCTACTTTTGTATCAAGTATCAAAAATTTTTTTAGTTACTTGTTACTTTTGTATCAAGTAACAACATTTTTTTTTTGATACTGATACAAAAGTAACAAGTAACAAAATTTTTTTTTGATACTGATACAAAAGTAACAAGTAACTAAAAAAATTGTTGATACTTGATACAAAAGTAACAAAGTATCAGTAACAAAAAGTTACAATTTTGCCCATCTCTGGTTTTGCCTAACAAAGAGCGGAAGCCCAACGCTGGCCTAGTTTGGTAAGCCTTAAATGTTTCGAGTTAAGAATGCCGGTATTAGGCATTCCAAATTGAGAAAATATTGGGAACACCGTTAAATCTTATAAGAGGCTTCCTCGTTTGACAATATGGTTTCGATAAGGCAAACCCAATGGGGCCCTAATTGACGCCAAACAATATTTTCTAGTCGAGCTACGTGGATTTTTTTAACATACACTTTTTTCGTCGAAAAAAAAAAACATAAAGCGCCGTTAGCACGATCTTGCAAGGTTTTTTTTTAAAAAAAAAACTTGGGGAAAGTTGTTGAACTTAACAATTGAGTAACTGGAGACCGATCCCTGCTCGGTCAACAATCTGATCTTATTATGTTGGTCGATGTTTTTATTCATAGCTTTTTTTGTTATGATACTCGTATGGTCATGCTTTCAAATTGATATATTAACCGATGAGAAAAATAATAAGAAATAACTCGGAAAGTATCGAATGGTATAGAAAATATCAAAAACTTAACTTTTTTTTGGGACATTCTACCTAAAATAAATAAATGGGAAATGCCACGCACCCAAAATTTTTCGTTTTATGTATCAAAAAGTAAGAGACCTATTGGAAAAATCCGAAAGGATATTTTGATATCACCTATTTTTGTAGCTACGCTTTAAGACTGAACACAGCGTTTTCTTCAACTTCAAGCAAGGATATTCAAAAATCCAACACATATTTTTAGGGTTGCCACCTGGTTATTTTCTGGAATTTTGCTGAAATCATACTTTTTGTGACTTAATTCAAATTTTTACTTTAGGACACGCTCAGATAATTTTTTTTTAAATTATACAAAAACTTTTAGGGTTGCCACTTGATTTTTTTTTTTGTAAATTTTGCCTTAGCCATATATGTATTTAGAAAAAAAATTTAATTTTAGTCTTAAAACGCTTAGATAAACTTTTTAAAAATCAAGCACATTTTTGGGGTTACCACCTGGTTTTTTTAATAAAATCAAAATTTTCATCCAAAAAATTCCTTAAAACACCATTTTCTCTATATAAATTAACAAATTGGGTCCAAAAACAACGAAACAGTTGGCAGTCCTGAAAACCATTAAAAATGTAAATTTATACATACTAGAGTTCGCCTTGTGGCCGAAATTCGACCATTTCGATTTGACTACAAAACAAAGGAAAAAGTTTTTATACCCTTCCTTGGTCGATAAAACACAAAAAGCTTTTAATATTCCTCCTTAGGGTTCAGATTATCTGCATCGGTGCAGCAGCTAAGTTGCAATATAGTACTTTCCATTTAGAGGCGTGTAACTCCTACTAAAGAGTAAACAGTTTTTGATATCTTTCTATACCAAAAATCATAAAAATCAATCATGCTATCGTGCTATATAGTGCTAACTCTATATCTATACCAAATTTCATAAAAATCGTATGCAGTATTTTCGCCGTGAGAGCGTTTTTTCCATTTAGGGGCGTGGCACTGTCCACTGAAAATATAATGGTCATGTTATCGTTCCTTAGTGCCAATCCTACCTCCATACCAAATTTCGTTGAAACCGATGCTGCGGTTTAGCTGTGAGAGCGTTTTTTCCATTTAGGGGCGTAGCACCGCCCACTGAAAAACATAATGGTCATATTATCGTTCCTTAGTGCTAACTCTACCTCCGTACCAAATTTCGTTAAAATCGATGCAGCGGTTTAGCCGTGAGACCATTTTTTTCATTTAGGGGCGTGGCACCCCCCACTGAAGAACATAATGGTCATATTATCGTTCCTGTGTGTTAACCCTATCTCCACACCAAATTTCGTTAAAATCGTTGCAGCGGTTTAGCTGTGAGAGCGTTTTTTCATTTAGGGGCGTGGAACCGCTCACTTTAAAAAAATATATAGTCCTATGCACTGCTCCTCCTCACAACCTTTCCAACAAAAAAATCAAGCAAATCGGTTGAGATTTAGGTATAGAAACAGGGACCTAACCGATTTCGTTTGCCTATTTATATATAGATATGTATCAATAACAATAGTTACTCATGAGATTGCTACTTTTGTATCAAGTATCAAAAATTTTTTTAGTTACTTGTTACTTTTGTATCAAGTAACAACATTTTTTTTTTGATACTGATACAAAAGTAACAAGTAACAAAATTTTTTTTTGATACTGATACAAAAGTAACAAGTAACTAAAAAAATTGTTGATACTTGATACAAAAGTAACAAAGTATCAGTAACAAAAAGTTACAATTTTGCCCATCTCTGGTTTTGCCTAACAAAGAGCGGAAGCCCAACGCTGGCCTAGTTTGGTAAGCCTTAAATGTTTCGAGTTAAGAATGCCGGTATTAGGCATTCCAAATTGAGAAAATATTGGGAACACCGTTAAATCTTATAAGAGGCTTCCTCGTTTGACAATATGGTTTCGATAAGGCAAACCCAATGGGGCCCTAATTGACGCCAAACAATATTTTCTAGTCGAGCTACGTGGATTTTTTTAACATACACTTTTTTCGTCGAAAAAAAAAAAACATAAAGCGCCGTTAGCACGATCTTGCAAGGTTTTTTTTTAAAAAAAAAACTTGGGGAAAGTTGTTGAACTTAACAATTGAGTAACTGGAGACCGATCCCTGCTCGGTCAACAATCTGATCTTATTATGTTGGTCGATGTTTTTATTCATAGCTTTTTTTGTTATGATACTCGTATGGTCATGCTTTCAAATTGATATATTAACCGATGAGAAAAATAATAAGAAATAACTCGGAAAGTATCGAATGGTATAGAAAATATCAAAAACTTAACTTTTTTTTGGGACATTCTACCTAAAATAAATAAATGGGAAATGCCACGCACCCAACATTTTTCGTTTTATGTATCAAAAAGTAAGAGACCTATTGGAAAAATCCGAAAGGATATTTTGATATCACCTATTTTTGTAGCTACGCTTTAAGACTGAACACAGCGTTTTCTTCAACTTCAAGCAAGGATATTCAAAAATCCAACACATATTTTTAGGGTTGCCACCTGGTTATTTTCTGGAATTTTGCTGAAATCATACTTTTTGTGACTTAATTCAAATTTTTACTTTAGGACACGCTCAGATAATTTTTTTTTAAATTATACAAAAACTTTTAGGGTTGCCACTTGATTTTTTTTTTTGTAAATTTTGCCTTAGCCATATATGTATTTAGAAAAAAAATTTAATTTTAGTCTTAAAACGCTTAGATAAACTTTTTAAAAATCAAGCACATTTTTGGGGTTACCACCTGGTTTTTTTAATAAAATCAAAATTTTCATCCAAAAAATTCCTTAAAACACCATTTTCTCTATATAAATTAACAAATTGGGTTCAAAAACAACGAAACAAAAATTTAGGGTTGCCATATTAGGGTTGCCAGACTTTTTTCGCAAAATTGCCTTTCTATGTCAACTTTCTTTATTGAAAAGTTATAGGATCAACCAAAAAACCCATTGTAATTTTTTTAGGGTTGCCACCTGGTTTTTTTAATAAAATCAAAATTTCTTCCAAAAAATTCCTTAAAACACCATTTTCTCTCTATAAATTAACATATTGGATCCAAAAACAACGAAACAAAAATTTAGGGTTGCCATATTAGGGTTGCCAGACGTTTTTTCGCAAAATTGCCTTTCTCTGTCAACTTTCTTTATTGAAAAGTTATAGGATCAACCCAAAAACCCATTGTAATTTTTATAGGGTTGCCACCTGGTTTTTTTAATAAAATCAAAATTTTCATCCAAAAAATTCCTTAAAACACCATTTTCTCTATATAAATTAACAAATTGGGTCCAAAAACAACGAAACAGTTGGCAGTCCTGAAAACCATTAAAAATGTAAATTTATACATACTAGAGTTCGCCTTGTGGCCGAAATTCGACCATTTCGATTTGACTACAAAACAAAGGAAAAAGTTTTTATACCCTTCCTTGGTCGATAAAACACAAAAAGCTTTTAATATTCCTCCTTAGGGTTCAGATTATCTGCATCGGTGCAGCAGCTAAGTTGCAATATAGTACTTTCCATTTAGAGGCGTGTAACTCCTACTAAAGAGTAAACAGTTTTTGATATCTTTCTATACCAAAAATCATAAAAATCAATCATGCTATCGTGCTATATAGTGCTAACTCTATATCTATACCAAATTTCATAAAAATCGTATGCAGTATTTTCGCCGTGAGAGCGTTTTTTCCATTTAGGGGCGTGGCACTGTCCACTGAAAATATAATGGTCATGTTATCGTTCCTTAGTGCCAATCCTACCTCCATACCAAATTTCGTTGAAACCGATGCTGCGGTTTAGCTGTGAGAGCGTTTTTTCCATTTAGGGGCGTAGCACCGCCCACTGAAAAACATAATGGTCATATTATCGTTCCTTAGTGCTAACTCTACCTCCGTACCAAATTTCGTTAAAATCGATGCAGCGGTTTAGCCGTGAGACCATTTTTTTCATTTAGGGGCGTGGCACCCCCCACTGAAGAACATAATGGTCATATTATCGTTCCTGTGTGTTAACCCTATCTCCACACCAAATTTCGTTAAAATCGTTGCAGCGGTTTAGCTGTGAGAGCGTTTTTTCATTTAGGGGCGTGGAACCGCTCACTTTAAAAAAATATATAGTCCTATGCACTGCTCCTCCTCACAACCTTTCCAACAAAAAAATCAAGCAAATCGGTTGAGATTTAGGTATAGAAACAGGGACCTAACCGATTTCGTTTGCCTATTTATATATAGATATGTATCAATAACAATAGTTACTCATGAGATTGCTACTTTTGTATCAAGTATCAAAAATTTTTTTAGTTACTTGTTACTTTTGTATCAAGTAACAACATTTTTTTTTTGATACTGATACAAAAGTAACAAGTAACAAAATTTTTTTTTGATACTGATACAAAAGTAACAAGTAACTAAAAAAATTGTTGATACTTGATACAAAAGTAACAAAGTATCAGTAACAAAAAGTTACAATTTTGCCCATCTCTGGTTTTGCCTAACAAAGAGCGGAAGCCCAACGCTGGCCTAGTTTGGTAAGCCTTAAATGTTTCGAGTTAAGAATGCCGGTATTAGGCATTCCAAATTGAGAAAATATTGGGAACACCGTTAAATCTTATAAGAGGCTTCCTCGTTTGACAATATGGTTTCGATAAGGCAAACCCAATGGGGCCCTAATTGACGCCAAACAATATTTTCTAGTCGAGCTACGTGGATTTTTTTAACATACACTTTTTTCGTCGAAAAAAAAAAAACATAAAGCGCCGTTAGCACGATCTTGCAAGGTTTTTTTTTTAAAAAAAAACTTGGGGAAAGTTGTTGAACTTAACAATTGAGTAACTGGAGACCGATCCCTGCTCGGTCAACAATCTGATCTTATTATGTTGGTCGATGTTTTTATTCATAGCTTTTTTTGTTATGATACTCGTATGGTCATGCTTTCAAATTGATATATTAACCGATGAGAAAAATAATAAGAAATAACTCGGAAAGTATCGAATGGTATAGAAAATATCAAAAACTTAACTTTTTTTTGGGACATTCTACCTAAAATAAATAAATGGGAAATGCCACGCACCCAAAATTTTTCGTTTTATGTATCAAAAAGTAAGAGACCTATTGGAAAAATCCGAAAGGATATTTTGATATCACCTATTTTTGTAGCTACGCTTTAAGACTGAACACAGCGTTTTCTTCAACTTCAAGCAAGGATATTCAAAAATCCAACACATATTTTTAGGGTTGCCACCTGGTTATTTTCTGGAATTTTGCTGAAATCATACTTTTTGTGACTTAATTCAAATTTTTACTTTAGGACACGCTCAGATAATTTTTTTTTAAATTATACAAAAACTTTTAGGGTTGCCACTTGATTTTTTTTTTTGTAAATTTTGCCTTAGCCATATATGTATTTAGAAAAAAAATTTAATTTTAGTCTTAAAACGCTTAGATAAACTTTTTAAAAATCAAGCACATTTTTGGGGTTACCACCTGGTTTTTTTAATAAAATCAAAATTTTCATCCAAAAAATTCCTTAAAACACCATTTTCTCTATATAAATTAACAAATTGGGTTCAAAAACAACGAAACAAAAATTTAGGGTTGCCATATTAGGGTTGCCAGACTTTTTTCGCAAAATTGCCTTTCTATGTCAACTTTCTTTATTGAAAAGTTATAGGATCAACCAAAAAACCCATTGTAATTTTTTTAGGGTTGCCACCTGGTTTTTTTAATAAAATCAAAATTTCTTCCAAAAAATTCCTTAAAACACCATTTTCTCTCTATAAATTAACATATTGGATCCAAAAACAACGAAACAAAAATTTAGGGTTGCCATATTAGGGTTGCCAGACGTTTTTTCGCAAAATTGCCTTTCTCTGTCAACTTTCTTTATTGAAAAGTTATAGGATCAACCCAAAAACCCATTGTAATTTTTATAGGGTTGCCACCTGGTTTTTTTAATAAAATCAAAATTTTCTTCCAAAAAATTCCTTAAAACACCATTTTCTCTCTATAAATTAACATATTGGATCCAAAAGCAACGAAACAAAAATTTAGGGTTGCCGTATTAGGGTTGCCAGACGTTTTTTCGCAAAATTGCCTTTCTGTGTCAACTTTCTTTATTGAAAAGTTATAGGATCAACCCAAAAACCCATTGTAATTTTTTTAGGGTTGCCACCTGTTTTTTTTAATAAAATCAAAATTTTCTTCCAAAAAATTCCTTAAAACACCATTTTCTCTCTATAAATTAACATATTGGATCCAAAAACAACGAAACAAAAATTTAGGGTTGCCATATTTGGGTTGCCATATTAGGGTTGCCAGACGTTTTTTCGCAAAATTGCCTTTCTTTCTCAACTTTCTTTATTGAAAAGTTATAGCATCAACCAAAAAACCCATTGTAATTTTTTTAGGGTTGCCACCTGGTTTTTTTAATAAAATCAAAATTTTCTTCCAAAAAATTCCTTAAAACACCATTTTCTCTCTATAAATTAACATATTGGATCCAAAAACAACGAAGCAAAAATTTAGGGTTGCCATATTAGGGTTGCCAGACGTTTTTTCGCAAAATTGCCTATCTATGTCAACTTTCTTTGTTGAAAGTTATAGGATCAACCCAAAAACCCATTGTAATTTTTTTAGGGTTGCCACCTGGTTTTTTTAATAAAATCAAAATTTTCTTCCAAAAAATTCCTTAAATCAACATTTTCACTCAATAAATTGACACAGTGGGTCTAAAAATAACAGAACAAAAAATATGGCAACCTTAAATTTTTGTTTTGTTGTTTTTGGACCCAATATGTTAATTTATAGAGAGAAAATGGTGTTTTAAGGAATTTTTTGGAAGAAAATTTTGATTTTATTAAAAAAACCAGGTGGTAACCCCAAAAATGTGCCTGATGTTTAAAAAGTTTATCTAAGCGTTTTAAGACTAAAATTAAATTTTTTTTCTAAATACATACATGGCTTAAGCAAAATTTACAAAAAAAAAAATCAGGTGGCAACCCTAAAAGTTTTTGTATAATTTTAAAAAAATTTATCTGAGCGTGTCCTAAAGTAAAAATTTGAATTAAGTCACAAAAAGTATGATTTCAGCAAAATTCCAGAAAATAACCAGGTGGCAACCCTAAAAATATGTGTTGGATTTCTTAAAAAGCTTATCTAAGAACTTCAAGACCTAAATTTATTTTTTTAATTAAACTTAAAAAAGTTCCATTTAACCAAAATAAAAATAAATAACAGTTGGCAGTCCTGAAAACCATTAAAAATGTAAATTTATACATACTAGAGTTCGCCTTGTGGCCGAAATTCGACCATTTCGATTTGACTACAAAACAAAGGAAAAAGTTTTTATACCCTTCCTTGGTCGATAAAACACAAAAAGCTTTTAATATTCCTCCTTAGGGTTCAGATTATCTGCATCGGTGCAGCAGCTAAGTTGCAATATAGTACTTTCCATTTAGAGGCGTGTAACTCCTACTAAAGAGTAAACAGTTTTTGATATCTTTCTATACCAAAAATCATAAAAATCAATCATGCTATCGTGCTATATAGTGCTAACTCTATATCTATACCAAATTTCATAAAAATCGTATGCAGTATTTTCGCCGTGAGAGCGTTTTTTCCATTTAGGGGCGTGGCACTGTCCACTGAAAATATAATGGTCATGTTATCGTTCCTTAGTGCCAATCCTACCTCCATACCAAATTTCGTTGAAACCGATGCTGCGGTTTAGCTGTGAGAGCGTTTTTTCCATTTAGGGGCGTAGCACCGCCCACTGAAAAACATAATGGTCATATTATCGTTCCTTAGTGCTAACTCTACCTCCGTACCAAATTTCGTTAAAATCGATGCAGCGGTTTAGCCGTGAGACCATTTTTTTCATTTAGGGGCGTGGCACCCCCCACTGAAGAACATAATGGTCATATTATCGTTCCTGTGTGTTAACCCTATCTCCACACCAAATTTCGTTAAAATCGTTGCAGCGGTTTAGCTGTGAGAGCGTTTTTTCATTTAGGGGCGTGGAACCGCCCACTTTAAAAAAATATATAGTCCTATGCACTGCTCCTCCTCACAACCTTTCCAACAAAAAAATCAAGCAAATCGGTTGAGATTTAGGTATAGAAACAGGGACCTAACCGATTTCGTTTGCCTATTTATATATAGATATGTATCAATAACAATAGTTACTCATGAGATTGCTACTTTTGTATCAAGTATCAAACATTTTTTTAGTTACTTGTTACTTTTGTATCAAGTAACAACATTTTTTTTTTTATACTGATACAAAAGTAACAAGTAACTAAAAAAATTTTTGATACTTGATACAAAAGTAACAAAGTATCAGTAACAAAAAGTTACAATTTTGCCCATCTCTGGTTTTGCCTAACAAAGAGCGGAAGCCCAACGCTGGCCTAGTTTGGTAAGCCTTAAATGTTTCGAGTTAAGAATGCCGGTATTAGGCATTCCTAATTGAGAAAATATTGGGAACACCGTTAAATCTTATAAGAGGCTTCCTCGTTTGACAATATGGTTTCGATAAGGCAAACCCAATGGGGCCCTAATTGACGCCAAACAATATTTTTTAGTCGAGCTACGTGGATTTTTTTAACATACACTTTTTTCGTCGAAAAAAAAAAAACATAAAGCGCCGTTAGCACGATCTTGCAAGGTTTTTTTTTAAAAAAAAAACTTGGGGAAAGTTGTTGAACTTAACAATTGAGTAACTGGAGACCGATCCCTGCTCGGTCAACAATCTGATCTTATTATGTTGGTCGATGTTTTTATTCATAGCTTTTTTTGTTATGATACTCGTATGGTCATGCTTTCAAATTGATATATTAACCGATGAGAAAAATAATAAGAAATAACTCGGAAAGTATCGAATGGTATAGAAAATATCAAAAACTTAACTTTTTTTTGGGACATTCTACCTAAAATAAATAAATGGGAAATGCCACGCACCCAAAATTTTTCGTTTTGTGTATCAAAAAGTAAGAGACCTATTGGAAAAATCCGAAAGGATATTTTGATATCACCTATTTTTGTAGCTACGCTTTAAGACTGAACACAGCGTTTTCTTCAACTTCAAGCAAGGATATTTCAAAATACTGAAGTTATAATGATAGTTCTTCTAATGAAGACGGACTCAGCGTCGAAAAGTACATAAGACATAACGAGTTCACTCCATTTTTTTTTTGCGCCTGAGCTATTAACTAAAATTTTTTATTTTAGTAAAAAGTGGGCGTGGCAATTATTGAACAACGACTACTTTTCGTTATGCTTTAGATACTCATGATCTAGACCCTCTTACCAAATTTAATCAAAATATGTTGTACGATTTGCGAGAAATAGCATTTAATGTGTTTTACTTGTATGGGAGGTTCCACGCACACCGGCGATATTTTGCCCACTTTTAGATCGTAGGTGCCTAATAGCAAGTAGACTCCCTACAGTTAAACTTAGAACGATTTCTTTAGTAGTTTTTTTTTAAAGCGTTTTATATTTTTGTGGGCGGTGCCACGCCCTTCGCTAGTTTTTTTAATATAACGGCATATCACATATTAATCCTTGTTTTCAGGGGTAAAGTCTATTAAATTTTCATTAAAATTGTTGGAGTCGTTTTCGAGTAATATTGAATAAAAATTTTCAAGGGTTAAAAAGTGGGAGTGGCACTTATTCGATCCCGCCCACTTTTCGTTTATTACAAGGTATTCTTAAACAGTACCTACAAATACCTTGTAACATTTGCGAAAAATAGCATTTAACGTATTTTGCTTGTATGGGAGGTTCCACGCGCAACGGCGATATTTTAATTTGATTCAGATCAGAGATGCCTTATAGCAAGGAGGCTTCCCACAATTAATTTTAGAATGATTGTTTTATTAGTTTTCCCAATATAACGGCATATCACATACTAATTCCTGTTTGTAGAGGTAAGACCTCATAAATTTTCATCAAAATTGTTGGAGTCGTTTTCGAGTAATATTGAATCAAAATATTCACCTCTCTTGAGGGCCGATCGCCGTGAAACTTCATAGTATTTGTTTTTATGACCATTAGAAGGAATTCAGGGGGCGGCATCAACGAAAATCAGAAAATCGTAAAATAAGCGCATGCCTAACGACCATCAATTCGTCTTCCATCATTTCTAAATTTTTGTTGTGCGTACAAATTTGTCTGCTCTACAATATGTTTGTTCAATGTATTTGTAAAAAATGGTTGAAAAAATTGGATTGGGGTCTCGCACTTCTGGGCTTCTTCGGAAATCGACTTTGGTGTACAAAATTCAACCATTGGCTTCGCAGGCTTTTTTATATTTTTATTTTTTTTTGCTATTTCGGCTCAACTTTTTCATATCTAACTGAAGCAATATTGTGAATCAATGGTTCTTCAGTATTTGTAACAGATTCATTAGCTGACTCAGCGAATATCTTTTCTGAGAGCTTCCGTTCTGGTCTATGAGAAAACACGGTTATTCGTAATTCGGATCGATACAAGAATCATCAGAGCTAAAGTCATCGCCTTCAATTTCATCCTCAATATTCTGATGACATGTGCCTTCTGTGTTCATCAATCCGCACACAACATGCTTGATAGCACTATAGCAAACAGGTCTTTCGCCTTCAAATTTGGAAACTTCTGAATCGAAACCAGAATCGGCTTCCGGATTCTCTCTTGGTGGCACAATAATATCCATTTTATCTGGGGAGCTTCCATCGGAGTCAATCCTTTCTAATTTATTTATTTTTTATTTATTTATTTATTTATTTTATTTTGGGTTGTACAGCAAGACATAGTCTTTTATAGTACATCAAGAATACATATATATTTGTAACAGCTTAAATATAATCTTAACTAATTGATTTTACACAAAAAAAATAAAAATTTTGGTAAACAAGAGTATATAGCAAAACATGATAATCTAAGAATAATAAAGCACATAGATAAAAATAAAAAGTGAGCAAACAGATAGTGGAAAGTGGAAGAAAAAAGTTAGCGAGAGTTTAAGAATTAGTTATTTACGGCATGCTTAAAACTGTTTCTTAAAGCTATTTGTCTGATATTAATGGGTAATGAATTCCACAGTCTAAAAAAGAATCTAGAGCTATTCAGGTAGTTGTACCTAGGAATAATGAAATTGAGTGATCTAGTAGATTGAGGAAAAGTTAGTTTTTCAAAAAGGTATTCCTCCAAAATTTCATGGAGTTTTAACTGTTTATTTCTAAATAAACGATATTTTAGCAGGAGAAGTATGTTTGATTGAAGGATGGTACATAGTGCTCGGTGTCTTTTATAAAGATTCAAGAAGAAAATTAAACTAGTAAGGGTGGTCTGGCCAAAAACTAAATACCCTACACTGCATTTCAAGTATATTATTAGAAGAGTATAAGAACAAATTGCTTATATGAGAAGTGCCACGCCCTCACCTCCGAGCTTACCTTGATTTTGCGTAGAGCTTGCATTTCCTGTTCTGAGTGTTTGAGTAAAATTCGGTTAGGTTTTCTTTAAAAAATCTTTCAGTATAGCAGTTTGAAACTTTCGCTTATATGGGAGGTGCTACGCCCTCTAATCCTACTTTGCCTACTTTAAGCTCAGAGTTAACAATTAATGTTCTTCGTGTTTGAGTGAAATTTGGTTGGATTATCTCAAAAAACACTTTCATTATATAATTTTAAAACATTTGCTTATATGGGAGGTGCCACGCCCTCTTGTCCAAGTTAATCTATTTCGCTCATTTTCAATCCCCGAGCTAACTTTTACGACGGAGGCTGTGCACCAAATTTCATTGAATTATGTTGCTCAGTTCTCCCAAAAAATGTATTTCCACACACACCCAGCCAGCCAGCCAGCCAGCCAGACAGACGGACATGGCTATATCGACTCAGGAGGTGACGCTGATCAAGAATATATATAGTTTTCTATATCTGCCACGCCTCCTTCTCTGCGTCACAAACGGAAGGACAAAGTGAATATACCCTGGGTGTAGGGTATAAAAAAAGTCTTGGAATTCGAACACTACCGCAGTCCAAGTATATATTAAAGCAAACTAGATATACAAGCAGTCAAAAATAACTTACCACCAACCAAAATACCATTCGCTAAAATTAAAATAATTCAATATTTACCTCCTCTCCATTTTCGCAATTTTTTTTTTTTTTTTACAAAAATTAACTTTGAACACCAGCACAGCTTGTTAACGTCAAGTTTTTGAAACGTCAAAAATTTGGTAGGGCAAAAACGCTTTTACTTACTTTTCAAAAAATCAAAAAGTGCATGTGCACAAACCATACTTTTTAGTTTTTTCTCTCGCATGTTTGTAGACCAGAATTAACGTTTTGCAGGTTTTTACCCGAGCGTTCGTTTACGCAGAAAAACTTTGAAATGAGAGAATGATTGAACTCTGTTTTTGTACTAAAATTAAAGTCATTACCCGAAGAACTTTTCTGGTAAAAAGTGTCAAAATCATATCAGCTGTTTATGAAAACTATTTGTTAACTTAAAAATAAACAAATTTAAGATATTTGTGCTTAAAGCCATTGGAAATAAGATGTTTTAATGACAAAAAATGTTTGCTACCGAAATGCGCAAAAAAATTTATTTCCTTAAAAAAAATTTTCAATTGTTTACAAATCAAATGTCAAAAAGCATTGATGTTTATTTCTGTGCACAAAGTGGTTTTTTACGTTCGTTTACATATATTTTTTTCCAAAAAACTGGGTAATTTTCTTGATAGTTTTACATCATTTAGCCAAAAAAACAAACACTAATGTAATAGGATTATACGTAAAAAAAAAAAAAATGTTTTGATCGTCTTTATAACTTTTTTAAATTAAAGAATTCAATTAAACTTTTTCTTTAATTAACGTATTACTTTAATTGATATAGGCATAATGGCTGGATCCAATAGATCTGGAGATTTGGCCGACGCACAGAAGAGCATTCCAATTGGAACTATTTGCGCTATTTTAACAACAAGCACAGTTTACCTATCTTGTGTTCTCCTTTTCGCAGGAACTGTAGATAATCTCTTACTTCGTGATAAGTATGAATTTTTCTTTTATTGTGAACTAGTTTTATTGTAAACTATTTTTTTTTTTTTTTGATCAGGTTTGGACAATCAATTGGAGGAAAACTTGTAGTTGCTAACATAGCGTGGCCAAACCAGTGGGTGATATTAATTGGTTCGTTTCTATCTACCCTAGGTGCTGGCCTGCAGAGTTTAACTGGAGCTCCTCGCCTTCTTCAAGCAATTGCCAGAGATCAAATAATTCCATTTTTGGAACCTTTTGCTAAATCATCAAAGCGAGGAGAGCCCACGAGGGCATTGCTTCTTACAATTGTCATATGTCAATGTGGAATTCTTTTAGGCAAGTATAGTGTAGATAAAAATTTTGCGTTTGATACGATATTTATATTTTTATAGGAAATGTTGATTTGTTGGCACCCCTGCTATCTATGTTTTTTTTAATGTGCTATGGATTTGTAAACCTGGCGTGTGCAGTTCAAACGCTTTTAAGGACACCTAACTGGCGACCACGTTTTAAGTTTTATCACTGGTCTCTATCATTGGTTGGACTAACATTATGTATTTCAGTAATGTTTATGACTTCGTGGTATTTCGCATTAATTGCTATGGGAATGGCAATAATAATATACAAGTATATTGAGTACAGAGGGTAAGTTAATATGTTGTGAATGTATAAATGTGAATGTATAAATGTATATACAGTTTGTTGGTAGACGGAACATCTACCAATGTTTTTTTGTATGTTTGTTATGTTGGTTTAACAAATGGTGCATCTATTAAACCTGCGACGAATTAATAAATATGATTAATTCCGTTGAGTTATTTTCCATTAACTGACTTTATTAAAATTAAACATTTTGTATGTGAAGCAAAACACGCCAAGTGTACCAGCTGAAAATTTTTTTGTCTTCAATTTCGCTCAAATTAAGCAATATGGTAGTTCCGGTGTGTAAAAACAATAATCCGGGAGGATTTGGTCCTAGTACCATTTGTTGTTAAAATACAGGGTGTTGAAGTTGGCGTTTTTAGTCATTTTCATGAAAAGGGTGTTTTTTCAAAAATTTATAGCTTACACCAAAGTTTGTAAATTAATATCTCAAAGTTACTGGTACCATTCATTTTTAAGTGCTCTTTTCAAAAAAAAAATATAAAATTTTATTTCACCAACATTTTTTAAACTTAAAAATACTTTTGATTTTTTTTTAAAAAACCCCTTACAATTTTTTTAAAAGCACTTTTAATTAAAGCATAATTTATAAGCTTTAACATGATGTTTGACTCAAGATGTGATTCAGTTGCTGGATGAGAGTTTTTTGGCTTTTGAACGCCAAGGAATACGTGTGAATTTTTTTGGAATTTTTTTAAACTCTTTTGTGAAAAAAGCACTTAAAAGTGAATGGGACCAGCAACTTAGATACAGCAATCCCCGCTTATAAGCATTTTTTATAAGCGTAAAATTCATATATATGCACCAGATATGCTTATATAGAATCTTATTTTAATAAATGCAGTACTTAATGCCAGCTCATTAGAATCCTACAAAAATATTTTTAAAGGCAAGAAGTTGTGAAAATAAATAATAAGTATTACGGTAAAAAAATATAAAGCAAAACCAAACAGAAAATATATGCACAAAGTTCATGTAACACTAGACAACAGCCAAAATGTAACATTTTGCAAACCATAATTTCTAAAATAATTTGAGGTCCTAATTCCGAATATCGCATATGTTTTTTTTTTCAGTTAAACTTTCTTGAGATAATCGAAAATTTGATTTTTTGAGGATATAGATCCATTTTAAAGAATATTTTTGGAGAAACCCAATTTTGATCGAATTTATTTTTACTGTTTCAAATATCATAGCGATTCCAACAAATATACCCATAATTAAAATCTGATTAAAATTGGCTAAGTTATAGCAGCGCTAAGTTAATTTTTGTATGTGTAATTTTTAAAACTTCATATTAAAGCCAAATATAGCATGGTTTTTTTAGCAAAAAGTTTATACAAATACAATTTTGTTGTATTTTTATTCAATAGTGTACTATATAATTGCAAACAATATATCTTAGCAAAATCGGAACATATATTAAAAAGTTATAAAGGTTTCACTGATGTAAGACCATTCGATTTTTTATACAAAAAATAAACAGGTACAAAAACCAGTTTTTTGCTCATAACTTTTTTTTCCCAAATATCAAATTAATTCAAATATACCCGAACCAAATTTTTTTTTTCAAATACCCAAACTTGCTTGAAAAATAAAGATTCAGCATTAAAAAATTACACAGTTTTTGTGTAGTAAAGATAAAACGATTTTTTTATGTTTTTTAATTACGCGGTCAGGAAAAAGCTGTTTTACCCAAAAGGAAGGCTCGTAAGATGTAAAAATTGTAAGAGACATTAAATGCTTAGTACTGTCCAAAGAATACTTGTAAATTTTTCCAGATTTTTTTGAGGCCGTTTATAATTTTCCAAATATTGGTCAAAGAAAAAGGATAAATTCGTAAGCTCTGAAAAAATTCACCCTATACTTTATAGTACAGTCATTTGGTAGTTTTACCTGGAAAGTTTTGCGGGATTTTCGCAAATGAGTTATTTTATAGATTTCGATGTGCTCTTTCAGAATTTCAACTTTGCTACCTCGAGTCGTTTTCGCTCGTGGCGTCCAAAATCAGTTTTTTATATATATCTCTTTAACGGTTACATTTAAAGAAAAATATTTTGGCGCAATATTGTAGCTTATAATAATTTTCTATAAAAACGACCTTCGAATTGTTTCCGCACGACTTGTAACTCAGGAGATATCCTAATTCAAAATTTGAAAAAAATTAGTAAATTGTGCATGCCGCTTATTACACAGAAAAAAAAAATATCGGTCAATCCAACCGATTTCAACGATAGAAATTGCACCAACCCGCAGTAAAGGTTAAATTGACTGTACAGTCCAGTAAAATTACTGTAAAAATA
The DNA here is from genome assembly GCA_951812925.1 of Calliopum simillimum. Lineage (NCBI taxonomy): Eukaryota > Metazoa > Arthropoda > Insecta > Diptera > Lauxaniidae > Calliopum > Calliopum simillimum. The sequence continues at coordinate 56,334,534 of OX638370.1, read as the reverse complement.
GTACTGTACAGTTACTGTTAAAATGTTTAGGTACAGTGAAAACAGTTAATTTAACCTAGATTTTCGATAGAAATTGCACCAACCCGGAGTTTTTGTATTTTGACTGTAGAACTCTGTAAATTTGCAGTTTACTCGGTTTAGAAACTATCAATCGCAGTTACAGTAAAAATAACCTTCTTAAAAGGTCAGCTAACAATATAAACTGTTCCAAACAGTTAAAACTGTTTTGGAACGGTTTGATAGTTAGCACCCCAGAAGGGCTTTAACTAGCCGTTTCGAAAAACTCGTAGAAGTTGAAGCAAACAACTTCTACGGCGACACCATTTCAAATGGCAAAATGTCAGTACAACTCTAGCAAACTTATGTTGATTTATTCTTAAACAATGTGAGAATTGAATATGAAACTGTTAAAAACTCAATTCAAAATGTTGTTCATATGAAAAAAAAAAAATTTATGGAATACAAAATGTACAGTTGAATTCAACTGTAGAAAAGTAAAGCTGATTCTGAAATTTTGAATTTTTGTTTTTGTTTCCTATAGAAAATTTGAAAAACTATAGAATACGAAATTTATAGTTAATTTTACCGTCAGTTTTTTTTTCTGTGTAGTAGGCACAGTTATGTGTTGAGTTTAAAATTACAATAACTCATGTACGGTGAGTTACATGTTCAAAATAAAAACACTTATTTATAGGGAATTACTTCCATTATAAGTTTCAGTTTTTTTTTTCACATGACCTATGGTTTACGAGATATTTTATCAACAAAACTAAAATTTAGAAAAAAACCGTTTTTTCAAAATAGCTCCAAAACGGTTAGTTCTACAAAAAAACATTTTCTCGCATTTTATGGAACGTTCAATTCCCTTTAAGGGTCTCTCCGAACTGTTTTTTCGTCAGACTTACCCTTCATGAGATATCGCGTCTTGAAAATTATTCAAATTTGAAATTTTTAATTAAACGTTAATTTGAATTTGGAAAAAGTGCGTTGGTACTTTCATTAGTACTATACAAGCAAAAAACAGTCAATAAACTTCAGCATTTGAAAATTTTATTTAATAAAAATTTTAAATTAAAAAAATGTACTGAAAAATTGCGGAAGATACTACATTTTATTGTTGGGTACCACTGGCAGTCCCACGCCAATTTTTGGAGGACTGGTAAGTTACACTTGTAGCTTTTTTTACAAGAAAAATAAAAAATATCAAAAATGACGTATTCTGGGAAACTCAATTTAAAATTTTTTTTTTTAGTGTAAACTATATAAAAAATAAAAATGTTTGGTAGTTTTTATTTTAAAGCCTGTTTCAAGCCAAATCTTTTGACACTATAAAATTGAGAATTGGATAACTGCAACTAAAGTTATAGCTTTTCAAAAAAAAAAAACTAACCTAAAAATTTCAGTCCTATTTTTTTTAAATTTTGAAAAAATATTTGTTTTAAATTGAACTCGCTTTATTTTAGTGTTTTAACACCAATGTCAAAAATCTCCATCGAGATCACTGCCGCATAAAAAGTTATTCAGGCTCAAAGGTCACGAGGATATTTGCAAAAAAACTGATTTTTGCTATCTCTGAGGCTGAATAACTTTTAAATAAATTTTAATGCGGAAGTGATATGGATGATGATTTTTAACGTTTGTTATAAAGCACCAAATAAAGCGATTCCAATTAAAAATTTGCTGGCTCTAATTTTTTTATCAATTTTCAAAAAAAAAAAATTTAACAATTCATTCAAGATAAAAACAGATTCAGAATGTTGAGAAAATCAATGATATTTATTTTTTTTAAGAAGATACAAAGAAGTCATCATTTTTAAAAAGAATGTCGCAGGACAACCTTCACGTTAAAAATCGGAAGCTCAATATTGATTTATTGATGAAATTTCCTTACAATTTTCCGTAGATCATTTTTCCGTTAGATACTTGGTCATAGCTTTTCCACCAGAACAATTTGGCCCACAATAATGTACATACATTTTAGATAATAAGAGCAATTTTTCATTAGAGTAAACAATGTTCCCGACACCTCTTCTTTCATTTCAAATTAAGTGTTTGGGTGCAATATTTATTTACACGTAGGCAACAATATTTCGATTTTCTAGTTTTTCTTTATTTGAATTTTTTGTGGAAATCGCTCCACAAAACAATTTTGCGAAATGCGGAACAAACCCAGAACATCTTATTAAATACAGAACAGTTTTATGTTTAAACTAGTTAGGGTGTAACCTTTGGCCTGGCCAAACGTTAAATACCCTACACTGCAGTATTTTGGAAATTTATAGTTCTTAGTGTCTAAATGAAATTTGGTTGGACTATCTCAAAAAACGCTTTCAGTATAGCGTTTTGAAGCTTTTAATTATATGGGAGGTGCAACGCCCTCTTGTCCGATTTCACCCATTTTTTGTTGGGAGCTTGCGTTTATAGTCCTTAGAGCCTGAGTAAAATTTATTTCAATTATCTCAAAAAACGCTTTCAGTATAGCGTTTTGAAGCTTTTGCTTATATGAGAGATGCCACGCCCTCTTGCCCGAATTCGCCTATTATTTGATCAGAGCTTGCGCTTATAACTCGTTGTATTTATGTGTTTTTTTGTTGCATTGTCGTGAAAAACACTTCTAAAGTTGCATTTTGAATATATTTTTTGTATGGGCGGCAGGCGTGTCCGTTGACCGATTTCGCTCATTTTCAATCCCACAAGCTAACTTTGATAACGGAGGCAGTGTACCAAATTTCATTGAATTATCTTGCTCAGGTTTCCCAACAAATGTATTTCCGCACACAGCCAGCCAGCCAGACAGACGGACATGGCTATGTCGACTCAGGAGGTAACGCTGATCAAGAATATATATACTTTTCTATATCTGCCACGCCTCCTTCTCTGCGTTACAAACGGAAGGAGAAAGTGAATATACGCTCGGTGTAGGGTATGATTAAATACAGAACAGTTTTATGTTTAAATTATACAGAATAGGGACCTCAAATACAAAACTGTTCTGTATAATACAGTAAAGGTTGGTCACCGTATCCGTAACCTGTTGTCGTTTAGCTTAAATAAAACACCTGTCTATACTTTTTACTTAAACACAAAAGAGTTCAAGCAAAAGAACAAAAGCAGAACAGCAGATCAGCACAAAAAATCAAGTCAAGCTAGCTTTTCTGTCGAATGTCGGGGAATAGTGTTGCCAGATTGCAGGAAAAAGAAACACACAAGATGGTATTCTGACATAAACAAAATTGACACGACTTACACTAGCCATTTCCGGATGAATACTTAACTAGTAACGCCGGTGGCCAAATTTTGGCCTTAAACTTAAAGATAGATACACTTTTTCCGAGCGCCGTTTGGTAAAAAAGAAAGCCAGAAAATTGAGATTATTAGTAACCTTTTTTGGATGCAGCAGGCTCAGTGTATCTCCAAACCGACAACATAAACAACATAAAAATTGGTGAAGTGCTTGTGCTGAAAAATATCGAAAAACTATCCAAATATCGGTAAGTCAAAAAGTATCAAAAAACATCCAAAATATTGATAAAAGTCTAAGAGTATCGAAAAACAAAAAATATCGAACAGAGTCCAAAAGTATCAAAAAACATCTAAAATATCGGTAAAAGTGCAAAAGTATCGAGAAACATCCAAAATATCGATAAAAGTATCGAGAAACATCCAAAATATCGGTAAAAGTCCAAAAGTATCGAGAAACATCCAAAATATCGATAAAAGTCCAAGAGTATCGAAAAACATCCAAAATATCGGTAAAAGTCCAAAAGTGTCGAGAAACACTCTAAATATCGGTAAAAGTCCAAAAGTATCGAAAAACATCCAAAATATAGGTTAAATTCCAAAAGCATCCAAAATATCGATCAAAGTCCAAAAGTATCGAGAAACATCTAAAATATCGGTGTAGAACATCAACAGAGTGCAATGGAACGGGTTCTTTGCAAGGAAGAGAAAAACAAGAACAACAAAAATTTTCTCACTCCACTGTCTCATTCACTTTCTTAACAACACAGCATAACACTGTGGGTGCTGTTGTTGTTGTAATTATATGGGAAACTTTGATCATGTTTTAAAATGCCTTAATGATACGGATAATTTTTGGTTTTGTGCGTTCTACACCACAGTATACTGTTTTAAAGGAAAAAATTGGGGCTTTCTCAGTATTTAAGCCACATTTGACGAATAAATGATATGTTACATAGTTATATAGCTTCAAAAAATGGCAAAAAACGACTTATTTTGGTCTTTAGGTTACAATATCTCATAAACTATACACGATAGAGCAATTCTGAGGTTGGATTCGCGTTTAGCATCGCAAAACACATCGATTGTGATTATTTTAATTTTAGTTTAATGTAGTTAAAAAATTTTTTTTTTCTTTTTGTATGGGAAAATGACCCAATTGGAAAAATCGAGATATTTTCAAAAAAGGAGCAGCTAAGATTTCAAATAAAGTTGATTTTTACTCAGTGAATGATTACGAATAAAGGGGCATTGTTCGTTTTTGGTGTCATTTTCATGCAACCTATCGTTTGTTCAGGAGCAGTGTGAGTACCTTTCATATAAAAATATCGAAAATCGGTTAAATGGTTAGCCTGTAAAACGGGAGCAAAAAAACTGTTCACTTATTTATTTTACGGGAATGGGCCGAAATTCCGGAAGATCACATTCGTGCAGCATGCAACTCGTTTTTTGACCGTTTAAGGCCATAGTCAAGGCAAAAGGTGGCCATATCGAGCTAAAGTAGCCGGATTCTAGTTTTTTGATTATTTCCACACATTTTTGTCATTTGAATCAATAAAAAATAATTTCACACAAAAAGTTATGATTATTTGATAAGGTAACAGTTCATGCGCCTAACCCTGTAGATTAATTATTGAACGTCGTATAAGATTATTGAGCGCAAATCTAGACAAATTTATTTTTCTTAGCAAAAACATGTACGTAAATAGAAATACATATGTAAAAGACACTTCAGACTATGCATTTTCTTATGTTTTTCTGTATGATTTTCTCTATGACAGTTAAACTTTTATACGTATTGTTTTTCAGACGTGTTCTCAATTCCGACTTCGATCGGAATGGAATCAATCTTAAAGTGATCTGCGTTTCGAAAAATAAAATGTAATCGGAATTTTATTGTAATATATAAAATTGGCTACGTGTTCCAATCCGATTTACTAAAACGCAATTCCGATGTGGTGTTCAATATCGAAACACAGAGCACCTAAATAAAAATTGATTCCATTCCGATCGAAATCGTAATTGAGAACATGCCTGTTTAATTTATTTTGTTCAAATTGTTTTTATTTTTTAAATTTCACTAAAAAAATTAGAAAACTTATATGACTTTTCTTTTCAAATAGATTCAAATTTAGTGCCAAAAGATAAGAGTTTTCATATGAGAAATCATTTGTGTAGTAAATTTATATCAGAGCTGTCATATTTGACAATTCATGAGAGTTGCTGGATGACTTCTCAGATAGTCTGAAGCGGTTTTAAGTGTTATAAACATATAAAGTAAAAAAAAAATAGTGGTATGCGAAGATCGTGTCGTGGGGTCAACACGCATAATTTTTTCGCTCGCTAAAGTTTTTTGTTTTTATTCTTAATCAAAATAATATTCACTTAAAAATGCCTTGCATTTGTGGAAATAAAGTAGAAAGAAGTCAAGAAAAAATAAAATGTGGCAGTTGCAATGAATATTATCATTGTAGCTGTATGCAATTAAATCAGATAAAAATTGACTGCATGGAAAAAAGTGGAAAAGAGTTTTTTTGCATTGAATGCTCAAAAAAGAATCGTACTCTTGTTGCACTCCCTTCGTCTTCTGGGTCATCTACCTCGTCGCCAACAACAGGAGTTTTGCCGCCAACATTGAAGAGCAACAATAGAGCAAATCAGCAAATTTCTCTTCCACGTCAACAAAATCAACAGAAGCAGCAACAACAACTAAAACAGAACCAGCAAACGAAAGATCAGCCGATGAGTTCAAACAACAACATCAATAGTGAAAAGGTCGTCCAAATAGAGCAGCCGCGAATAAATAATATCAGCAATGATAGCGGAAATTTGGTATGTACACAAGATGAGTCATCAATCACATTAGAACTTGTCTACAAAGAGATTATCGCACTAAAAAAAATGTATGCAGATGCTCAAATACAAAATGCAAACACTTTATCTCTCTTAACAACACTACAAGAAGAGAAGCAATGTTTAGCAAAAAAAGTTGAAGAGCTGCAAAAAGAAGTAAATTTTTTGCGATTTAAGAATAATGAAAAATGCGTAGAAATAGTTGGAGCGCCAAATGTTGACAACGAAAATGCTCTTGATACAGCTCTAAAAATTTTTTCTAAAGGGCTGGACTCAAATGTAACTGAATCAGAAATTGATAATTGTTACGTAAAGAGCATAAAAACTACTGATACTGCAGGTCAAAACACTGTTTTGGACATTTTATGCGTCAAATTTTTGTCACTCAAAAAGAAAAAAGAAATAATGAGGAAAAAATTTGTGAACAGGGAAAAGTTGAGCGCTAAACTACTCGGTGGCGATAACAATCGTAAAATCTACGTCAACGAATATATGTCGGCGCCTACTAGAAATTTATTTAAAGAGGCGCAAAAATATAAAAACGAAAAAAAATTTAAATTTGTTTGGGTCAGCAATGGAAGAGTTTTAATTAGAAAAAAGGAAGGCAGTACTGCAATTTTATTGCATAAGATCGAGGATCTTAATAACATTAGTTTAACTCAGGAATAGTATCCAAAATAGTAAAATGAACTTAAGTAACACCGATCCTTGTGTAAATTTATTTGAAATTCCTTTTGCAAATTGTAATAATGCAAATTTTTATAGTATTTCTTCTCATCCAAACAACTCGAATAGTTTTTATATTATCTCTCAAAACATAAGAAGCTTGCGCAAAAATTTTGATCATTTGGTATTGCAACTTAACTCCTTTGAAAAGAAGCCAGATTTCATTTTCTTGACTGAAACATGGATTTATGACCATGAGCAGTCTCTTTTCGACATTCCGGGATATATTTTTTATGCAAATTGTAATAACCAGTATGCGGCTGGTGGCGTAGCAGTGTTTGTCTCAACAAATTTGAATTGTGAATTTTTTAGTTTCAGCTTTAGAAGTTCTGATATGGTGAAAGTAAAATGTTCAATAGATAATCAGATTTTTTGCTTCATATGCATCTATAGATTTCATGATATCATTTCACATGAAGGGTTTCTAAGTGATCTGAATAACATTCTCTTAAATGAGAAATCTAATAATTTAGTTCTATTAGGCGATATAAACCTGAATATTTTGCAAGATTCTGCAGCTGCTGATAACTATTTGACATTGCTTTCTTCGTTTGGACTGGAATCCTGTATAAACTCCCCAACTCGAATAACTGATTCTTCAGAAACATGTATCGATCACATTTTTGTACGTTTAAGTCGTTCTAATCATGTGTCGATTTCTAGTGCGATCTGTGACCTTAAATTATCTGATCATTGTCTAACATGCCTTTGTTTTGAAAACATTAGTATAGTAAAAAAAGTTTCTCCACCATTTGAGCTATTCAAACCAATAACTGATTTTGTAGAGTTAAATAATTATCTGTTTTACGAAGACTGGAACAATGTTCTCAATGAGCCACATCCATCATTGGCTTTTAAGATATTTTTTGATACTTTGAGTTTTTATGTCGACCTTTGTACGAAGCGCGTTAAGCTCGCATCATCAAGCAGAAAAAAATTAAAACCTTGGATGACCTTCGAACTGATGAATAAAATAAATAAAAAGAATAAACTTTTCAAAAGATGTCGAAGAAATCCAAATAATGTGAGATTAAAACGTCAATATAAAACCCTTTGCAAAGAAATCTCTGACACTGCCACCGCGCATAAAAATTTATTTTATTCGAATGAGTTTAACAAAATTAAAGGAAATGTAAAAAAAGAATGGAGGCTTGTAAATGACATACTCAATAAAACAACGCGTTGCGAACAAGTTCACGACTTAAAAGATGGAAGCAGTATTATCACAGATCCTATTGATAAAGCCAACTATTTTAATGAATACTTTGCAAGCATTGGTAATGAAGTGATTTCTAGGAATGGTTTAAATTCTTCATCTTGTAATTGTTTAGATAAGGAAAACGAGATTACTTCCAGCTTTTATTGTGAGCCTATTTCCTCTTGGGAAATTTATAATATAATTATGTCACTTAAGAACTCAAATTCATGTACTAAAGGAAATTTTTCAAGCATTTTTATCAAAAAAATTATTTTCAATATTACGGATATATTGTGTCACTTACTAAATAAAAGCATTAATTCTGGTAATTTCCCTGATGAGCTTAAAAAAGCTGACGTTATTCCTCTATTTAAAAAAGGAGATAAATCTAACCTTTGCAATTACCGTCCAATCTCGATTCTTCCTATATTTTCCAAAATCTTTGAAAAAGCAATGAAATCAAGAATGCTCAAATTCTTAGATAAACATAAATTTTTCAGCAGCAGTCAGTTTGGTTTTAGAGCTGGTTTATCAACGGAAGATGCACTCTTGAAATTTTGCAACCATATTTATAGTAGTTTAAATTCCAGAAAAATTTCTGCTGCTCTTTTCATTGACATCACTAAGGCGTTCGATACAGTGGACCACAAGATATTACTGAGCAAGTTGTTTAAGTGTGGTTTTCGAGGTAATATTTACAAATGGTTTTCATCGTATCTAACAAACAGATTTCAGAGGGTAAAAATTGATAATTGCTATAGTTCCTTTCGAAATATAGATATAGGGGTGCCACAAGGCTCGGTATTGGGCGCAATATTGTTTCTAATATTCGTAAACTCGCTTTTCTCCCAAAACTTCATAGGTAAAACAATTGCATTTGCTGATGACATGGCGTGTACATTCTCATGCGACTCGACTGTTCATGCAATGTTTGAAATAAACAATGATTTAGAAATCCTAAGGCACTGGTTTTTAACTCATAAAATGGTTTTAAGTGACAAAACAAAAATAATGTTTTACAATGTGGGTGGAAAAGAAGTTCAACTTGGGGACTTCATTTTTCATGGTGCGCTCTGTCAAAGATATTTTATAAGTAGTAATGTATGTGGTTCCTTATCTACTTTGCATTCTTATGTCGATTCAGGTTCCTGTTCAGCAAATTGTTTTAAAATTGATTGTGCTACAAACTTCAAATATTTGGGTTTACTGCTCGATACTAAAATGCATTGGTCTGATCATTCTGCAGCAATGAAAAAATACTTATTGGCAGCTGCTAGACAGCTCTATCATTTAAGTAAGTTTTGCTCACCCAAATTAGTTACATGTATCTACTTTGGTATTTTTCACTCAAAACTGGAGTATGGTTTGGCATGTTGGGGCGGTACGCATAATAACAAAATTCATCCGCTGCTAACTATACAAAAACAAGTTATTCGGTTAATAACTAATAAAGGACGCTTAGAAAATAGTCTACCTCTGTTTGAAAAATTGAACATATTGCCCTTAAAACATCTGTACTACTTCAAGGTCTTAAAAAAATTTTACATTAACTCTGAGTACACGTTTAACATCAGATATGATTCAAATTATGGTTTGAGAATAAATTCTCTTAATTTAGCCGTGGTTCCTTCCCACAATCTGCAACTTTATTTACGTTTCTACGATGCTATTGCTCCCAGATTGTTTAACAAACTCCCGCTCCATTTAAGATGCATTAGAAATAAACATGTTTTTCTCAAGAAATTGAAATCTTGGCTGTTCTGTTCTGTATTTCTCATGAAAACATAAACACAGTTATTGAAGTCTTACGTTAATATATTAAGCACTCAATGTAAATTTTTGGCTTATTTCCTATTCATAGGTACATATATATTATTTTGTTTTGATCTCTCTTTATTTTAATTTCCACATTTTTATTTTTTTTTTTTTTTATAAATTTTGCATTTAATTTTAACTTTAATTCCACGACCCCATGTACCCACTGGTTTAATTTAATTAAGTATCCTGCGTCCGACTCTAGTTCTTATGAACTACAGGGCGTAGTTTTGTTTATTATTGTTAATTATTGAGTATTGTACATTTAATCAAATTTGTGAATAATAAATAAAAGAATAATAAAAAAATAAAAAAAAAAAAAAAAAAAAAAAAAAAGTAGGGCAGCTGGCAGGGCAGGTGAGCTAAATAGCATAGTGTAAGCCAAGTTAGTGAATGACTGTGTAGCATCATTGCTAAAGAGCTACGAAATCAGCTGGTTTTTGTTTACTTTTGAAAAATAAAAAATTTTTGTGTCAAAATTTATGAATCAAAATTTATGAAAATACGTACCACGGAAAAATGAAAAAAGTCCATTAGCTGTCCAACAGAATGTTAGTGGCTTTTCAGCTTTACGCTTTTGCTTTTGCCGGTCCATTTTATTTTTTTCTCTGTGAACATGTCGACTTTCGTTCCAACAAAGCGCAATTTGCGGGAAGGTTTACTTTTGTGCTTCCATTTGAAGGAAAAAGCTGTTGAAGCACAACGATGAAGCACTGGCGATGAAAAGTGGATCCATTACGATAATCCTAAGCGAAAAAAATCGTGGGGACCACCCGGCCATGCATCAACATCGACGGCCAAGCCGAATATTCATGGCGCCAAGATTATGCTGTGTATTTGGTGGGATCAGAAGGGTGTCGTGTACTATGAGCTGCTAAAACCTAACGAAACCATCACTGGGGAACGCTACCAACAACAATTGATGCAATTGAGCCGAGAATTAAAGGTTAAACGGCCGGAATATGCCAAAAGACACGACAAAGTGGTTTTTCAACATGACAACGCACGGCCACATGTTGCAAGAACCGTCAAGGAAACGTTGGAGGCGCTGCATTGGGATGTGCTACTCTACCCGCCTTATAGCCCAGATATAACCCCTTCCGACTACCACCTATTCAGATCGATGACGCATGGCTTGGCTGAGCAGCGCTTCACTTCTTACGAGGATACCAAAAAATGGATCGATTCGTGGATTGCCTCAAAAGACGAGTCGTTCTTCCGGCGCGGAATCCATATGCTGCCAGAAGGATGGGAAAATGTTGTAGCTAACGATGGACAATACATTGAATAATATACATTGTACCGTTGTTTCTAAATAAATGCTCAAAAACCGAAAAAAAACCTTTAAAATTAATTCCAACACCCAATAATTTGGAAAAAAAAAAATTTAATTTTATTTAAACAAAAAATGTCAACATAATTCTGACACATTTTGCTGTAGTAGAAAAGCTATTCAAATTTACTCAATTGTTTTGTGTAGCAAAAGAGCTAACTTGTAGCTAAATTTCTTAAATGTATTTTGTTGTTGTTTAGAGCAAATTTACTCTTTTACACTTTCGCCACACTAGCTGCCCTACTTCGTGAATACCGTTAATGTGTTTTTGATCTTATAATACATATGTAGATGAAAAAGTCGTGCGTGTCGTGCCGTGTTCGTGTTGGAAAAATTTTTAACCTTGCGTGTTGCGTTCGTGTTTGAAACTCGTATTTAGTGTTCGTGTTGTGTAGTGTTTGAACAAATAAGCACGCGCACATCTCTAATCTATCTGAGTTATCTCAAATTATTTTTGGTAATCCATCAACTCAAGCTTCGATACAGAAAGCATTTTCCAGCGTAAAATTTATTCTCGGAGAACTGCGGGTAAACATTGACGAGGACTTGCGAGAAAACGTTCTTGTCATCAATCGGAACTGTTTATAAATAAAATTATTTTAGCGAATAAGAGTTTTTTTTTACTACGTAGTTATGACATAAATTATATACGAGTATACATACGGGGTGGGATGTAAACGGTAAGGTTACGAAGCTTCTAGGAGGTAATATAGGAGGCCTAGACTAACAAAAAATATAATGTGAGGGCGAAAATCTAATTTTCTGAAATTTTTACAAAAAAAAAATGATTGCTTCAACTTTTAGCTAATTGAGGTGCTGCGAACATTAACGGCCTAAGTCGACTCCCTGGAATCAAGTAAAGTTTTTAAGTGATTTTGAAATTTCATTTTTTAATTTTAAATATCGATATTTTACTGTTTTTGGAGTACACTAAAATATTCTGTGTAGTCTTAATTTTGATGACGCAAAAGGATTCCGTGTAATTCATAGAGTGAAAGGATTACGCTTTTTTGCAAAATGTGGTGTCGGGGTAAAGTGGGAAGTTTTATATGGGGTAAAGTGGGAAATTTTAATTCACGCGGCGCGCCGGTCCATTGAAAATTAGCCAAGCAAAACAGAAATTTAGTAGAGGTCGGAAAGCCATGAAAAGCGTCGTTTTAACAACTCCGAAAAAGCTAAGCGAGTTGCAAGAAGGAGCTGAGAAACGGTAAGCAAATACACAAAAGAAAGAGAGAAACGAATCACAAAAAAATAGGGTACCAGGAGCAAAAAAGCACCACCAGTAAAAAAGCGTCAAAGAAGAAACAAAGAAGTTCTAGCTCTGATGAAGATCGTGATTTTTGCAACAACGCCCATTTCCCTAATATCACTACAAGCTTCTTTTATTGCAAGCAATGTGACTCGGACTTGGATGTTATGATGGCCTTATTTTTATTACTTTGATTTTGCGATTACATTCGTAAACTGAAACGAATATTTCAGCTCTATCATACCTTTATGTACAGTACAAACGAAAATTTTCATAACCACGATTGCCAATTATCTTACCACCATTTTACAGAAATGGCTGATTGTCGGTCATGTCCGACAAATATTCCTTCTTTTCTAAATTGGACATCAGACGGCGTAGTCGATCAAAACTGATATCGGCATCATTTGTCATTAATTAAACATTTAAGTAAATTTTTGAGTGATTAATTAGATTCGAAACATTGGAAGTGAAAATAGTTTCAGTAATTATCACCTATTATACCTAAAAACTAAGTTTCAAATGGATTTAAGACAACTAAAATGGTATGTAACAGTGAAGCTTTTTAAGAAGAGGTTTTCATTTGCAATTGTTTTGCAGATGAACATAATTCGGAATTATATGTTTGGTCGTAGAGTACCAACCTCTCCTATAGTATCAGTTTGGTAGGCAGAGTTTCTCCTCGGTGCATCAAAACCAACATCAACTTATACCAACCAGTCTCTCAGAAGCCGCGTGGCGTCCAAGCGGAAAAAAATCGGGTTACGGGAAGAACCACGGAATAAGAAAACTCATAATTCGAAGAGAAAACAAAAAAAATCACATAAAGCGTGATAGAAAGGAAAAATTGATTTCCCTTCCTAGTTTGGTGGTAAAAGACCAAAATAAAAATAGTTATATAATGGCTAGTTAGTGATTAAAAAGACAAAAAAAATTCTAATTACGAAAATTTAATATACAAAGAAACAAGTGTAAAGAAAAATTCTATTGAAAAATTGTGCTAAAAACAAAAAAAAAAAAGAGATTTAAAATTTGTATGATGAAAGCTAAAAGAAGAATTAAATCAAGAATTAAATCAAAATTACCTAAAAGTTAGTATATAAAAAGAAGTAAATGAAGAAACAAAAAGAGAATAGAGGAAGAAAGAATTTTATGAAACCAGTGGCATAGGGTACATAATTTTAATTAACGGTAGTTACATCCAAAATTGTTTTGGTTTTCTTTGCTCAAAGTGATCTTTATATAAAGACAATTTATTTACACTTACAAATTATAAAAATTTATGATCATAGCAACCAACATAACACCAGTGAAGGGCCTTTCATCGTGGGATGTTAAGTGTGGTGAGTTTCATACATAAATAAAATTACTTACTTGTTTATATTTTTTTTAAAAATTCGAATTTTTGAAATTTTCATTTAAAAGTATCAATTTAGTGCTATTTCGATGGGTGGCTCTAAGTGTTCGTTTTAGCCATGTTAACATAAGGCTAAAACTTGTGGTAACATGGTCACGTGGGCATAGAGTTAACCTACGGTTATCGTAAAATGTTAGGTACAGCCAGAGCGCTGTAAAAGTAAAGTAATGTAATGTTAACATAAGCCATGCAGTCTCTCACAGCTTTGCAAATTTTCGTTCAGTTTTAAGCTATCATTTCGCGAGAGCAGCTTACGCATGTATTGAACTCGTAGAATGATATTGAAACTTTTGGTCTTGTTTGAGTTCTTTCTAACTCTCTATTTTTGTTTTGATATTAATTTTTTTTTGGTTTTGAACAAGAATATTTACTTTTGAGTGTTGGAAAACGATTATTATGTATAAGAAAATTCTTTTTGTATCAATACAAATTTAATATCGTAAAATATTGAAAAATTATTAAAATATCACAAATTTAACGTATAAAATTATCTTTAAAATTAATTTACTTTTAAATTAAATTTACTTTTAATTAAATAGGATGAGTTTGCTATATAATATTACATTAATTAATTTTCACGTAATTTGAGGTTAATAATTAAGGTTAATGAAATTGCATTGGAATTAATTTTTTTTGGAAAAAACTTATTATTAACACAATGAACAAGGAATAAATTTCTAAAGTGCGAATGTAATCAACCCGGTGGTATTGCTTTGGTTGGGTTGGGGGAGAAAAATATAAAAGATCTCTCGCAGTTATGGTTGGGCAAGGGAAGCTGAGATTGGTGGCACTTTATTAACATCCGGTGTCATTTGGCTTAGTGGCATTATTGTTACAGTGATTTCTTTTTTATTGCAATAGGTTGTTTTTATGGAATTGTGCATGAATATTTTTTTTATGATCATAAGGCGTAATATTTTGGTGTAAGAGCACGAACTCTAACCTCCCATACGACGAGCCTAAGCCTGGAACCATAATCATGCACACAAGCTTTTTACACATATTACAAGTCCGGTCTATGACATAAAATGGCGCCCAACGTGGGGCCCAGGTTCTTTGGGTCTACTCCTTAGCTCAATTGTGAAGGTATCGGAATTAATTTTGAATTTAAAAGAAGTTCAGTTAACCAGCCTGACAATTGTTGCAAAATCTTTTCAATTTTCATGATTTCTTTTTTTAAAAAAAAATTTGTGTTCGGAATAGTTCAACTTGAATTATATCGAGAGTGCTACCGTATGCATAATTTTTTTGTTAGTTATTATGTCTTGCGTTTTATCTTTTATAGGACCAATTTGCTAGCATTATATCTGGCTTAATCCTGTAAATAATAATCGCAATATTCTGTTGCTTCCATTTATAAAGCTTTTGTTTAAAGCTTAGAATTCATTGTTATCCTGATAACGTTTAAAACAATAATGTTGATTTTCCTACAGCATAACCAACGGAGTTTGATATTCAACATTCGCACTAAATATTATACTGTATTTTAAAGTTTTTTTTTGAAATTTAAAACTTTTTTTTCCTTTCCTCTTTATCTGCCTGAATTTAGGACACAGATAAGTGGGTTCGACTGTTATTTTTTTTTCGTTTTTAAGTAAAATTGAGTTTATTGAATTTTTTTTTATAATGTCAGTACGTCACAGCGGAGATAACCTTGATCTTCTTGGACAAGCAAGTAATAGTATTTGTACCATATGCAATGAGGAAACAACCGCTTTAAACTTTGCTTCAACTCCCTGTAATCACATTTTTCACCGTTCATGTATATCGATTTGGTTAGGCGAAAACGATACTTGCCCATTGTGCAGACACGCGATAGATACTCAATCATTAAAAAGTTTCGCAGAACAGGAAACACGTTCAGTAAATGACATTTTAGCAATGGATGACAGGTCATCTCAAGGTGCTATCCCTAGGCGTTCCAATCCTGTTCATTTAGGAGCAACTACGCGTTCTAGATCAGCTAATCACCCGAGTCAAGACTTTGGCAGTCAAAATAGTAGATTATCTTTTGCAAATCCACCCAGGCGCGGACGCCCTCCAAATAATTTTAATCCTAATCGACAAAATCAACAGGTACGAAATAGCTTAGACTTAGGTCGTATCCAAAATATGATAGAAAACTCAGTGCAAAATTCGCAGCGTCAATTAAGAACCGATTTAAATCAAATGATATCTGAATCTTTAGGAGAATATTTTCGAAATTTAAACCTGAATCAGAGAACTTCTGAACCAAGGCAACCAGAATGGCCACAAAACATGCCAAATTTTAATGGAGCGAATAATCGCGAAATACCTCGACAAGCGAATCATGATCCTATCGAAGGAAGTGCTAATAATTTAAGCTCACGTAGCAATATTAATAATAATTTAAATCCAAATATTCGTTTAACCGCTAATACTCCGGTATCTGATTCATTTTCAAAGACAATTCTAAACTGGAAATTAACTTTTGATGGATCATTAGTATCTATTCCAGTTGATGAATTTATATACCGCGTGAATACGTTGACTATATCATCACTTCGTGGTAATTTTCAAGCGTTGTGTCAAAATGCACACTTACTTTTCGAAGGAAAAGCCAAAAATTGGTTTTGGCGGTATCACCATTCGGTACAATCCTCTTTAGAATGGGCAGACATTTGCGATAAATTAAGAAGCGATTTTAAAGATTTTCGATCCGACTTTGACATAAAGGAAACTATTCGTAATCGTAGACAAGATACTAATGAGTGCTTTGAAAAATTTTTAGAAAGTGTTATGCTATTGAATGATAGATTGCAAGTACCAATGTGTGAACAAGAACTGATTGAGACTCTTATTAGGAATCTTCGTCCAGAAATTAGAATTGAACTTCTACATTTAGATATCACTTCTATAAGAGCATTGAGGCGCGTTTTGCAAAGACGCGAAAATTTTTATGGAAACAGCCAAAGTTCATCCAAATTTTCGAAACCGATTTTTAACCAGCGGCGACAAATTTCGGAAATCGAACAATGTAATAGTTTAGAAGAAGATCATGAAGCATGTGAAATTGGTAAAGATTTTACTGATATTAGTTGTTGGAATTGCGAAGAAAAAGGACATGGTTATAAACTATGCGTTAAGCCTAAACGTGTTTTTTGTTATGGCTGTGGCCTCTTAGCCTTTTTCCTTCAAAATTGTCCAAACTGCAATAACCCGGGAAACAAGTCCAGGGATGCCTGCAACAACAGCAGCAGGTATCCCAAATCCCAAATGAGGAATCATCAACCTCAAAATTAGTAACTATTATGATAAATAAAAATTTACTTAGTAATCCAGTTGTCACCAAATTACACTCAATTTTGCCTTTCCATGAACGTATGGAAAATTATGTTAAAACTCGTGATCAAATTTTTAAGAAAACACGATCTGCCTTACGAGCCAAAAATTATTGGTCATCTATCCGAACAAAACAAAATTCTATTCTTTCTTCCATCATAAGTAAGCCTGGCGACATAAGACCATACGCGTCCGTAATTATTTTAGGTAGACAAATGTTAGGTCTATTAGATTCAGGAGCAACTTCAAGTTGCATTGGCGGTAATTTCGTTAAAGAAATTAAGAGTTCAAATTTAAAAATAAAATACATAAATTCTAATGTCCGAGTTGCAGATGGTTCCAAACAAAATATAGTAGGTGTTGTTACTTTAGATGTTATATATCAGCAAGTCACAAAGCCTGTGGAATTTTATTTGATACCTAGCTTAACACAAGATTTATATCTTGGGGTAAATTTTTGGAGAGATTTTGGAGTGGCTTCACATGTAATTAGTGGAATAAAAATAGCAAGTAGTGATACTAGTTTCGTTAGTGAGATTTGTTCATCAGAAACTGATTTGAATGAGCAGAATTTGTCCTATGAGCAAAAACAAAACCTTAGTGCGGCAGTAAAGAGTTTTCCGTCTTATGAAGTAAATGGTCTAGGTAAAACTTCATTACTGGAGCATGTTATAGATGTAGGGGTTGCAAAGCCAGTAAAGCAACGACACTTTCCGATATCACCAGCTGTGGAAAAATTAATGGGGATGGAAATTATCGTATGCTTTCCCTAGGAGTCATTAAAGAGTCTAGTAGCGCATGGTCATCGCCGGTAGTTTTGGTGAGGAAACCAGGCAAGGTTCGACTTTGCCTCGACAGTCGTAAAGTTAACGCTGTGACAGTGAGGGATGCCTTTCCATTGCCACATATTGAGGGAATTTTGAGCAGGTTACCTCGTGCAGAGTTTATCTCATCTTTGGATTTAAAGGATGCCTTTTGGCAAATTCCTTTGGAGGTAAGCTCTCGCGAGAAAACGGCGTTCACTGTGCCTAACAGGCCTTTATATCAATTCACAGTGATGCCGTTTGGCCTGTGCAACGCTCCTCAAACAATGTGTCGGCTGATGGACAAGGTTATCCCTTACCATCTCAGAGAGCGTGTTTTCGTTTATCTTGACGACTTGTTGTTGGTTTCTGAAGACTTCAATTCTCACATATCACTTTTGCAAGATGTAGCGTATCATTTTCGAAAAGTAGGACTTACGATAAACATATCGAAAAGCAAATTTTGCCTTAAGCAGGTTAAGTATCTTGGATACGTTATTGGTAACGGCACATTACAAACTGACTCTGAAAAGATTTCGGCCATAGTTGAATACCCTGAGCCTAAAATACTTCGGCAACTGCGTCGCTTTTTGGGCATGGCGGGTTGGTATCGGCGATTTATCGCTAATTATGCTGATATATCACACCCGATGACTAATTTGTTGAAAAAAAATATTAAGTTTGAGTGGGGAGAACAGGCTAGAGATTCTTTTGAAGCGTTGAAAGAGAAACTTACTTCAGCACCATTTTTAGCCAACCCTGACTTCAGTAAAGCATTTATAATACAATGCGATGCAAGCAAGTGCGGAGTAGGTGCGGTGCTAGCCCAGTTGAATAAAGATAATGAAGAAATTCCTGTGGCATATATGTCCCAAAAGTTAAACAAAGCACAACGCAACTACTCCGTTACTGAGCAAGAATGTCTAGCGGCTGTGAAAGCGGTAAAAAAGTTTCGAGCATACATAGAGGGTCAAGAATTCAAAATTATTACCGACCATGCGAGCTTACGTTGGCTCATGAATCAGACAGATTTAAGTGGACGTTTAGCACGATGGGCGCTCAAGCTTCAATCTTTTGACTTTACTATTGAGCACCGGAAAGGTACTGCAAATGTAGTTCCAGATGCGCTATCCCGCGTCACTGAAAATGACTCTGAAAATTTGTCTGCATTAGGAATTGATAACGTGGCCGATATAGACCTGCTTTCTGTTCATTTTGATAGTCCCGAATATGTTGAACAGCGCCAAAAGTTAGAGCTAAGCACAGACAAATTCCCTGATTTTTTAGTTTCAGGTAAATATATTTACCACAGAACAGAATTTTATACTGGTGATGAAGATCAGCAAAATAAAGCTTGGAAGTTAGTGGTTCCGAAGGCCTTACAAATCGATGTCATCCGTAACGTCCATGATTCTGCGACAAGTGCTCATGGTGGTGTCTCTAAAACTATTGAGAAAATCCGCAGATTTTTCTATTGGCAGGGTATTTTTCACTCCGTGCGAGAATACGTTGCTAATTGTGAAATTTGCAAGACTACGAAACACCCTACCAAAGTGCAAAGACCACCCATGGGGAATTATATACCGGTAGATAGGATTTTCCAGCGGCTTTATATCGATCTAATTGGACCATTCCCAAGATCAAAAAACGGCCATATTGGAATTCTGATAGTTTTAGACCACGTATCAAAATTTACCTTTTTGTGCCCCTTGAAAAAATTTACTAGCGCACCAATAATAAACTTTTTAAAACAAAATGTTTTTGACACATTTGGTGTTCCAGAGTTTTTGATCAGTGATAATGGAAGCCAATTCAGATCTGGTGAGTTTGAATCATTTTTGACGAAATGTGGAGTAAAACACACGCTAACAGCAGTATATTCGCCTCAAAGCAATAGCTCTGAAAGAGTTAATAGATCAATCAACGCCGCGTTGCGTGCATATATTAACTAGTAAGGGTGTAAAATTTGGCCTGGCCAAACATTAAATACCCTACACTGCAGTATTTTTAAAATTTTGCTCATATGGGAGGTGCTACGCGCTCTTGTTCGAGTTCACCCAGTTTTTGTTCAGAGCTTGCATTTATAGGTTTAAATGTCTGAGTGAAAAATGTTTTCAGCATAGTGTTTTGAAGCTTTTGCTTATATAGGAGGTGCCACGCCCTCTTGTCCGAGTTCCTCTAGTTTTAGCTTAGAGCGTGCATTTATAGTCTTTAGTATTTGAGTATGGCATTTTGAAACTTTTGCTCATATGGGAGGTGCTACGCCCCCTTGTCTGATTTCACCCAATTTTTGTTGAGAGCTTTTATTTATAGTTCTTAGTGTCTGAGTTAAATTTGGTTTGAATATCCCAAAAATCGCTTTCAGTATAGCATTTTGAAGCTTTTGCTTATATGGGAGGTGCCACGCCCCCTTGCCTGATTTCACCCAATTTTTGTTGAGAGCTTTCATTTATAGTTCTTAGTGTCTGAGTTAAATTTGGTTTGAATATCTCAAAAATCGCTTTCAGTATAGCGTTTTGAAGCTTTTGCTTATATGGGAGGTGCCACGCTCTTTTGTCCGAGTTCGCTCAGTTTTTTCTCAGAGCTTGCGCTTACAATTTTTAGTATTTATGTGTATTTTGGTTGCATTGTCGTGAAAAATACTCCTAAAATTGCATTTTGAATATATTTTTTGTATGGGCGGTAGGCGTGTCCGTTAACCGATTTTGCTCATTTTCAATCCCCCGAGCTATCTTTGATGACGGAGGCAGGGTACCAGATTTCATTGAATTATCTTGCTTAGTTTTTCCAAAAAGTGTATTTCCACACACATCACCCAGCCAGCCACCCAGCCAGCCAGCCAGCCAGCCAGCCAGCCAGACAGACGGACATGGCTATATCGACTCAGGAGGTGACGCTGATCAAGAATATATATACTTTTCTATACCTGCCACGCCTCCTTCTCTGCGTTACAAACGGAAGGACAAAGTGAATATACCCTGGGTGTAGGGTATAAAAATGATCAGCGGGAGTGGGATGTTCATCTCAGCAGTGTGAATTGTGCCTTACGGAACTCTTTGCATCAATCCACAGGTCAAAGCCCCTATTTTGTGCTATTTGGCCAACACATGGTGACCCATGGACACAACTATCAGCTTTTAAGAAATATTAATATGCTTGATGAAGGCTTAGTTCAATCACAACATTACAGGCTTGATAATTTATCATTTATTCGTGACACAGTTCGTAGAAATCTCCAGCAATCATATAATACCAATGCTAAAGTTTATAATCTGAGGTCTAGGCCAGTAACATACAAAATAGGACAACAAGTGTTAAGGCGTAATTTTTCATTGAGCAACAAAGCCAGTCGGTATAACCAAAAATTAGCTAAAACCTACCTAAAATCACGCGTACGTGATAAACTCGGCACTTCTTATTACATATTAGAAGATTTAAGTGGGAAGTTAGTAGGCACCTACCATGCAAAGGACTTGCAACCTGCCTAGTATTTTTTTTACTCGTCCATTTTCCAGGATTTGATGGAACTCGGGTATAACTCATTTATCAAATCTGTTTTATGATGGCCTTATTTTTATTACTTTGATTTTGCGATTACATTCGTAAACTGAAACGAATATTTCAGCTCTATCATACCTTTATGTACAGTACAAACGAAAATTTTCATAACCACGATTGCCAATTATCTTACCACCATTTTACAGAAATGGCTGATTGTCGGTCATGTCCGACAAATATTCCTTCTTTTCTAAATTGGACATCAGACGGCGAAGTCGATCAAAACTGATATCGGCATCATTTGTCATTAATTAAACATTTAAGTAAATTTTTGAGTGATTAATTAGATTCGAAACATTGGAAGTGAAAATAGTTTCAGTAATTATCACCTATTATACCTAAAAACTAAGTTTCAAATGGATTTAAGACAACTAAAATGGTATGTAACAGTGAAGCTTTTTAAGAAGAGGTTTTCATTTGCAATTGTTTTGCAGATGAACATAATTCGGAATTATATGTTTGGTCGTAGAGTACCAACCTCTCCTATAGTATCAGTTTGGTAGGCAGAGTTTCTCCTCGGTGCATCAAAACCAGCATCAACTTATACCAACCAGTCTCTCAGAAGCCGCGTGGCGTCCAAGCGGAAAAAAATCGGGTTACGGGAAGAACCACGGAATAAGAAAACTCATAATTCGAAGAGAAAACAAAAAAACTCACATAAAGCGTGATAGAAAGGAAAAATTGATTTCCCTTCCTAGTTTGGTAGTAAAAGACCAAAATAAAAATAGTTATATAATGGCTAGTTAGTGATTAAAAAGACAAAAAAAAATTCTAATTACGAAAATTTAATATACAAAGAAACAAGTGTAAAGAAAAATTCTATTGAAAAATTGTGCTAAAAACAAAAAAAAAAAGAGATTTAAAATTTGTATGATGAAAGCTAAAAGAAGAATTAAATCAAGAATTAAATCAAAATTACCTAAAAGTTAGTATATAAAAAGAAGTAAATGAAGAAACAAAAAGAGAATAGAGGAAGAAAGAATTTTATGAAACCAGTGGCATAGGGTACATAATTTTAATTAACGGTAGTTACATCCAAAATTGTTTTGGTTTTCTTTGCTCAAAGTGATCTTTATATAAAGACAATTTATTTACACTTACAAATTATAAAAATTTATGATCATAGCAACCAACATAACACCAGTGAAGGGCCTTTCATCGTGGGATGTTAAGTGTGGTGAGTTTCATACATAAATAAAATTACTTACTTGTTTATATTTTTTTTAAAAATTCGAATTTTTGAAATTTTCATTTAAAAGTATCAATTTAGTGCTATTTCGATGGGTGGCTCTAAGTGTTCGTTTTAGCCATGTTAACATAAGGCTGTTAAGGCTAAAACTTGTGGTAACATGGTCACGTGGGCATAGAGTTAACCTACGGTTATCGTAAAATGTTAGGTACAGCCAGAGCGCTGTAAAAGTAAAGTAATGTAATGTTAACATAAGCCATGCAGTCTCTCACAGCTTTGCAAATTTTCGTTCAGTTTTAAGCTATCATTTCGCGAGAGCAGCTTACGCATGTATTGAACTCGTAGAATGATATTGAAACTTTTGGTCTTGTTTGAGTTCTTTCTAACTCTCTATTTTTGTTTTGATATTAATTTTTTTTTGGTTTTGAACAAGAATATTTACTTTTGAGTGTTGGAAAACGATTATTATGTATAAGAAAATTCTTTTTGTATCAATACAAATTTAATATCGTAAAATATTGAAAAATTATTAAAATATCACAAATTTAACGTATAAAATTATCTTTAAAATTAATTTACTTTTAAATTAAATTTACTTTTAATTAAATAGGATGAGTTTGCTATATAATATTACATTAATTAATTTTCACGTAATTTGAGGTTAATAATTAAGGTTAATGAAATTGTATTGGAATTAATTTTTTTTGGAAAAAATTTATTATTAACACAATGAATAAGGAATAAATTTCTAAAGTGCGAATGTAATCAACCCGGTGGTATTGCTTTGGTTGGGTTGGGGGAGAAAAATATAAAAGATCTCTCGCAGTTATGGTTGGGCAAGGGAAGCTGAGATTGGTGGCACTTTATTAACATCCGGTGTCATTTGGCTTAGTGGCATTATTGTTACAGTGATTTCTTTTTTATTGCAATAGGTTGTTTTTATGGAATTGTGCATGAATATTTTTTTTATGATCATAAGGCGTAATATTTTGGTGTAAGAGCACGAACTCTAACCTCCCATACGACGAGCCTAAGCCTGGAACCATAATCATGCACACAAGCTTTTTACACATATTACAAGTCCGGTCTATGACAATGTTTCATCAGAGAACAACGAATAAGCTACAATTTCACCAATTTTTTAAATGAAAAACAATTTTTACTTAAAACCAAAACCTAACCTAAAAAGTGTATATGGCAAAAACACATAGAATTGTCCAACAAATACGTGTGAATTTTTTCAGTTTTTTTAGAACATTTTATAATTTTTCAAAAATTGGTTAAAAAAAATAAAAAAAAATCTGAAAAAATTCACACGTATTTGATGGAAAATTCTAAGAATTTCTGCCTCATTTACTTTTTTCTTCTAACACCTTGAACTTGAGTTAAAACAAAAACATTTACATACCAGGTGCAAATTTAAATGTAAATGTATGCTTGCATTTCATAAAATTAAAATTTTTTTTAAAAAAAAACGCACATTTGTAAATCGTTGAGGTGAAAGTATATTTCATTCCCCTCATTTAAAAAAAAAAAAAATTATTAAAATCAGATCAATTTTGCCGGTTTCCTAAACATAATGCTAACGTTACTCCAGTGATAGTCAAATGGTTTTATGCAATAACGCCATTTAATTTAAATTTTCCTTCTTCGATAATTCTGTCAATATGCATAAGCATATTATATATGATAGCCGTAATAATTTACTCATTACGTTAGTGTTAATTTAATAAATTTGTTTTCCAAAGTTTAAATGATGGTTTGTTCTTTCTACAGCATTTAGAAATTGAATTATTTCGAAAAGCCATTCTTCGACTTAGGGCGTTATTGCACGCAACGCCTCAATTGTTTGAGCTTACTATTGGTGGAATTGGTGTATAGGTACGGTGATCATTTATTTTAAATTGGAATACAGAACATAAAAGTAACAAAGGAATACATTTGTCTGCGGTTTCTCTTTCACGAGATACGTACAAAAGTTTTTAGAAGAGTCCTCTTTCACACTTAAAACAAAGAAATACGATGCGCCACCAGTGACTATTAATATTATGGGCTCTCCTTCCACCAGAATTTTTAGTGCAATATTCATAAAGGGTAGAACGGGGTTAAACAACCACTTTTGTGTTTGGCACTCCGTAAAAACTTTGTTCATGATAATAATTTGAAAATTTCAACTGTTCCTGGTTCGTTGAACCCTTTGTTACAAAATTCATACGAAAATTTTTTTTGTTTATCCGGTATTTGCATTTGAACAAAAAGTGTGAAATGGTAGCTTTACCCCACCAGGTAGGGTAAAACAACCAAACTTTATTTTTATAATAAAAGTAACCAACATTATTATTTTAAGGGTTTTTATTTTATCAGAATTTTACAAAACGTTACAAAAGAACAAAATTAATTTGAAAAAGTTTATCTTGAGCTTCATTAATCGCTGGCGTCACTTTCCTCAACTTACTTTTCTTGGACGACCTTTTTGTTGGTTTTTGCTCGGAAAATTTCTTTAGAATCTTTTTTTCCGACCTTACCGTGCTCGCCAATGCCTGTTTCTCCTCCTGGTTATTTAACCCCACGTGCTTTTGTTTATTTTAAGGCGAATAACTTTATAACAAATTTAAGTTTTGTAAAAATAATTACAGATTTGGACTCAGCATGTAATTCTGCTTTTAGAAAATACTTATCTTTCTTTCTGCACTACTGAAAATATTGCGGCGATGACGCGTCAAATCTTTCTTTCGTCAGAACTCAGGTTATAACACACGTGCGGTAGTGGAACCTTTTGCCAAAGTTGCGTTGAATTGATCAGTATCTACTGTACCAACGGTCGTTCGGTTCGACTTTATTTAAAAAAATTAGAGGCAATTAATTGTTTAACCCCGTGGCGACTTAACCCCGTTCTACCCTACACGTAAACAACAATATTTCAATTTTGCTACTTTTTTATAGGGTTTTTGGTGGAAATCGCCCCACAAAACAATTTTGCGAAATACAGAACAAATACAGAACACCTTCTAAAGTACAGAACATTTGTACGGTTAAAAAATTATACAGAACAGTGTCCTCAAACACAGATCTGGTCTGTATAATGCAATACGGTATGTCACCGTATGTATAGGGTTATTAAGTATTTTGGAAAGTTCTGGGTCTCTGATTTTGACCGCCATTTTTATTCCCACGGAAGTTATTTCACTCCACCTAAAAAATTATATCAGTGCTTTCAACTGTCCTGTTAAATAATCACAAAAGTAGCATTGTATTTTGGGTACTTTAAGGTTTAGATTTCTCAAATTGAGCATTTCTATTTGAATTTGGCATCACAAAGTCAGTTTAAAATGACTATTCGAGATTCTTTTTATTGTTTCAAAATATTTAAGGCTTATGTTGACTTAACTCAATTCTGCCAAAAACGAAAAATTCATTTAAAAAATAGCGCCCGAGGGGCTTTCCTAATTTTTATACCCTACACCCAGGGTGTATTCACTTTGTCCTTCCGTTATATATATTCTTGATCAGCGTCACCTCCTGAGTCGATATAGCCATGTCCGTCTGTCTGGCTGGCTGGCTGTGTGTGGAAATACATTTTTTGAGAAACTAAGCAAGATAATTCAATCAAATTTGATACACAGCCTCCGTCGTCAAAGTTAGCTCGGCACGGCGAGCCTTAAACAAAATAAAGTTTTATTGCAACCACGCGAAATTCGGCGTATGCAGGATTATTCTATTTAAAAACACTAATTAATAACTGCAAATAAAAGTTTCGTACCTGATCGTCTGAAGAAGATATTGCATTTTTTTTCTTTGAGTGCAATTATTTTCATATTGTTTTAAGTTCGAAGAAAAAGATAAAAAACTGAGTATGCAGAAAAATTTTCTGCATGTCTTTAAATTTAAAAACTGTAAACCAAAAAATCCTAGCTGATTCCATTCAGGAGATATTGAATTTTAAACTATTTTTTATGCTCTTTTTAAAAAAATTGGTTTTTTCGTATTTAAGACAAACACAAACAAAAACCAGAAACACTAATAGTCATTCCAGATGTAATTTTTGGTGTTGAATCCGGTCTTAGAATTGCTATATTACGTCTGGGTTTTGAGATATCCTTACATAAGTAAAAGTTTAAAGCATACCATCTTTCCTATTTTTGAAGTTATATAACAAGACAAGGTAATTTTAAGCCGAAAAATCTGGCATGACAACTAATAGCCCTAGTTTTTTTCTTCAAAACACAATTGGACCAATATCGATATCTTTTTTTTGTCGGAGATATCTAACCTTAAATGCTAAAAAAGTGCAAAAACACGATTTTTGGCTATATTGGATGTCATATGCAGGACGCACAAAAATTTTCTGTGAATTTCTATCACCAGAATCATTTGGTACTCTTTTTTGGCTTCAAATTGAGCTATCAAATGGTTATTTGTAATATTTCTCTGCAAAGTTATGATAATTTTAAAATCACATCATGAAACTCAAAGTGAAAAATCTCGGTTTTTGGCTATATTTGAGGTTGTATGTATATAGTACGGACGAAATTCGCCTGCCTTTTTTTACCGACCGAATCATGTAATACCATTCTTTATCTCCAAAATGAGCTACACAGTCTCCTGTGATTGTTTTCTACGTAGTTATGACTGTTTTAAGATGCCATGCTGCAGCAATATAATAAATACATACTCATACACTATATTTTAGTGACACCCCTCACGGTGCTTGTGGGAGAATTTAAATTAAATTTTGATGTACCTCGGATTTTTTTGTAAATTCTTATTATAGATGTCAAAAGAAGTTATTCTATGCAAAAAATAAAATTATAGAGGTGGCGCTTTTTTAAAAAAACGATAAAAATCGAAATTAAAGATAAACTAGTAAGGGTGTAAATTTTGGCCTGGCCAAAAAATAAATACCCTACACTGCAGTATTTTGAAAATTTTGCTTATATGAGAGGTGCCATGCCCTCTTGTCCGAGTACACCCAGTTTTTGTTCAGAGCTTGCATTTATAGTTTTTAGTGTCAGAGTGAAATTAAGTTGGATTATCTCAAAAAACTTTTTCAGTATAGCATTTTGAAACTTTTGCTTATATGGGAGGTGCCACGCCCCCTTGTACGATTTCAACCAATTTTTGCTGAGAGCTTTCATTTATAATTTTTAGTTTCTGAGTCGAAGTTGGTTCGAATATCTCAAAAAACGCTTTCAGTATAGCGTTTTGAAGCTTTTGCTTGTATGGGAGGTGCCACGCCCTCTTGTCCGAATTCGCTCAGTTTTTTATCAGAGCTTGCGCTTATTATTTGTAGTACTTATGTGTATTGTGGTTGCATTGTCGTGAAAAATACTCCTAAAATTGCATTTTGAATATATTTTTTGTATGGGCGGTAGGCGTGTCCGTTGACCGATTTCGCTCATTTTCAATCCCCCGAGCTAACTTTGACGACGAAGGCAGTGTACCAAATTTCATTGAACTATCTTGCTCAGTTTTCCCAAAAAGTGTATTTCAACACACAGCCAGCCAGCCACCCAGCCAGCCAGCCAGCCAGCCAGCCAGACAGACGGACATGGCTATATCGACTCAGGAGGTGACGCTGATCAAGAATATATATACTTTTCTATATCTGCCACGCCTCCTTCTCTGCGTTACAAACGGAAGGACAAAGTGAATATACCCTGGGTGTAGGGTATAATAAGTGGTTTTACGTAGTTAAATGGATTTTATTGATAATAATAAGTATAAAAAAAACAATACTGTGGCAGCTCTGAGCGCTAAATACAGCTTTGGCAGACTGTGGCAACTCGATATGTAAATGACAACGGAGATGACGTTGGAGTTATTACTTGACTGTGTAGCAGAGAGTGACGTGTGCCTTAATGAGGAAAATAATTAAATTGTTTAAAAACCAATAAATAACTGAATATCATAAAATCAAATAACTTTAATTATTGAATATTGGAAAAAGGTGGAGTGTTACATTGGCGACGAGGATAAACTAAGGTAAACGTGAAGAGAAATGTGCTAGTGCTGTTGTTGTTGCTGAGCAGCCATTTTGGCAAAATAAAGAAGGAAAAATATGAAATTGAGTGGAAAATAACATTAAATTGCGCATGGAGTCGCATTTAATTGTGACTAGAAGACATTGAATTGCACAATGTTTGGCATTGTGGAGATAATCCATTAAATTGGAAATTTAAAAAAAGAAGAAGAATTGGAAAGGCAAAGTGTGTTTGCAGTATGCATGTATGTATTTTGAATGAATACATACAGTATGTACGAAGAGAAAAAACGAAATCAACGTGCACAGCATAGGGCGGAAAGCTCATGCAGTTAGTTTTGCGCAGACACAAATGAATGTATGTATGCACAAGCAAAAGTGTAGGCATTTTAAATTGAGAAGCGAAGCAGCAACAATAGCAGCGCTGGCTCAACAGTAAGAGTCACAAGAGTGTGATTACTTTGACATTAATATTTCATTTTTGAATTTTTGTTCTTAAATTTATGCTGAAATTTCTATTATTATATTTTAACTAAACCAGTCATATTATACAATTAACTCTAGCAATAAAAATGATGAACGCAACCGTATCACCTTTCTTATGTGATGTAATTGACAAGGCGCTTATACGCTCCGAATGGGAAAAGTGGGCAAGGTCGCTAAGTTATTACCTTGAGGTAGAAGATATCACCGATCCGAAGAAGAAAAAAAGCAAACTCTTACATTTTGGCGGACCACAACTCCAGGAGGTTGCATATAGTATTCCGGGAGCAGTTGACAACGCTGACACGAGTGTAGATCCCTTTCAGAGTTTGCTTGAAAAGCTGACTGAACATTTTTCACCAAAGAGGAGTTCAGCATTTGAGAGGCACCTTTTCAGGTCACTGCAACCAGAAGAGGGCGAAAGTGTAGGTAAATACGTAATTCGACTGTGGAGCCAAGCAGCAAAATGTCAATTTGGGGCCACCGAGAAGGAAGCGAGAGAAATAAATATTAAAGATAAGTTAATAGACGCATGGGTGCCGATGGAGTTAAAAAAAAGGTTACTTGAGAAGGAGTTAGACCTAAAAGATGTAATGGAAATGTGCCAGGTTCACGAACAAATAAAAAATCAAGCAAGGGCGATGGTTCCGGTTGAGACTTATATTCAGGGAGTACAAAAGATCGCGACGAATTTTAATACAAGCAAAACTGAGTGTGGTCGATGTGGCCGAAAGGGACACTCTAACAACGACCCTAACTGTCCGGCTAAACTTCTAAGATGCAATAAATGTGCACTGGTAGGCCATTTTGCAATAAAATGCAAAACTAGAAAGCGAAGTGGTTATGATGAGCCAAATAAAAACAATTTTAAACGCTTCAAACCGGCAAGGGTACACTGCATCCAACAAGAGGGTAACTCCGAAGAGGTCATTCAAGAGTTCACTTGTTTTAAGATTAAGGGCGAAGAAAATTATGAAGTAATTGATTGTACCATAGGTGACCAAATTATATCCATGGTTATTGATTCGGGGTCAAGATGTAATCTTTTTAGCGGAAATGATTGGCTTTTGCTGCAAAATAACAAAGCAACAATGTGGAATATTCGATCACACTCAACAAAGCAATTCAAAGCTTATGCGGCAGATAAATTACTAAAAGTACAGTGTGTTTTCGACGCTCCTATTTCTATAAGAAATTTAGAAAAGATTGCTACCTTTTATGTCATTGAAAAGGGAAGTCAGTCACTGCTGGGACGTGAAACCGCTGTTGATCTTAAGGTGCTTAGATAAGGGTTGAATGTGCATCGAATTGAAAACCAGGATACTTTCCCTAAGTTTAAAGGTAAAAAAGTTAAACTTTCGATAGATCAAAGCGTTACCCCGATTCAACAGCCAGCTAGACGGGTACCAGTTGCGCTAGAAGAGAAAATAAAACAAAAATTGGATGAAGCGCTTAAACAGGATATAATTGAGCGGGTTTCTGGTCCTAGCGCATGGATTTCGCCAATAGTAATTGTTTTCAAAAGCAATGGGGATATAAGACTATGCATTGACATGCGGCGGGCAAATAAAGCCATTCTTCGCGAAAATTACCCATTACCCACATTTGAGTCATTCATGACAAAGCTTAAAGGCGCAAAATATTTCTCACGGCTCGATCTTTTAAGTGCATACCACCAACTAGAACTTGAAGAGTCCAGCCGGGAGATTACCACATTTATTACCCATAAGGGATTATTCAGATACAAAAGATTAATGTTTGGTGTTAACTCAGCACCAGAAATCTTCCAACGCATACTTGAAGAATCGTTGGCACCATGTGACAATGCTCTTAATTATATTGATGATGTCATTATATTCGGCAATACGGAAGAAGAACATGACAAAGCCGTGGAAAATGTGCTACGTGTATTTAAGGACAACGATGTTGCTCTGAATCGGGATAAATGCGTCTGGAAAACGAAGGAGCTCAAGTTTTTGGGCCATATCCTATCAGACCATGGTTTTACTGCAAACCCAAAAAAACTCGACGTAATACGACAATTTAGGGCTCCTAAAAGCAAAGACGAGATACGAAGCTTCTTAGGACTAGTTACGTATGTAGGTAAATTTATACCAAAACTAGCTGACGTCACTGAGCCTTTAAGAGAGCTTTTAAAATTTAATAACAAATTTGTATGGGGCCCAGAACAGCAACAATCATTCGAAAATTTAAAAACGCACTTATCGCGGATTCCGAATTTGTCATACTTTGACCCAAAGAACAGGACAAGGGTTGTGGCAGATGCTAGTCCAATTGCACTGGGTGCGGTTTTGCTTCAATTTGATGACGAAGGGGACCCCAAAATTTTTTCATTCGCTAGTAAAAGTCTATCTGATATTGAGAAAAGATATTCCCAGACGGAAAAAGAAAGTTTGGCGTTAGTTTGGACTGTTGAAAAGTTTTATTTTTATCTAGCCGGCCTGCAATTTGAGCTGGTCACTGACCATAAGCCTCTCGAAGCGATTTTCAAGCCATCGTCTAAGCCTCCGGCCAGAATTGAACGCTGGCTTTTAAGATTACAATCGTTTAAATTCAAAGTTATTTACCGTTCAGGAAAGGAGAACATTGCAGACTCGCTCTCACGGCTTAGCAAAATTTCCGAAACATCGTCGTTCGATGAAGCCTGTGAAGAAAATATATTTCAGAAAGTCTGTCACTCCGCGCCAAGGAACGTGACTATTTCCACGATCGCAAAAAAAAGTGCAGAAGACGAACATATAGCCATGGTTATTGAAAACATTAATAATAGTTCTTGGGAAACAGATGTAGCCAACTGTTACTACCCGTTTCGGTTTGAACTGACTGCAGTAGGTAGTATCCTTTTGCGAGGTACACAAATTGTAATCCCCAAGTCATTACGGAAGCAACTATTGGAGCTGGCTCACGAGGGACACCCGGGAGAATCAGCGATGAAGCGAAGGTTAAGAGCGAAGGTTTGGTGGCCATTAATCGATCGGGAAGTGGAACGTTATGTCAAATCTTGTCGAGACTGTTTGCTTGTATCAAAACCTGATAATCCGGCGCCAATGCAAAGACATGTGTTCCCTAATGGCCCTTGGCAATTCATTGCAACTGATCTATTGGGACCACTACCTAATGGTGATTACGTACTTGTGCTAATCGACTACTATTCACGGTATCAAACGATAAAGTTTTTGAAAAAATTTCCTCTGATGTCATCATTAAAGCAATGAGGGAAATTTTCTGTAGACTTGGCCTGCCGAAATCATTGCGCACAGATAATGGGAGACAATTTATCAGCGTAGAATTCAAGCGATTTTGTGCCGAAAACAACATAGAACAGGTTACAACGCCCCCCTATTGGCCACAGGCCAATGGGGAGGTCGAAAACATGAACAAGGCACTGGTAAAAAGGTTGAAAATAGCTGAGTCAAATAAGAAAGACTACAAGGAGGAGCTCGAAAATTTTCTGCTGATGTACAATGTCACACCTCATGGCACTACGGGGGCAGCGCCCACGGAGCTGATGTTTAACAGGATAATACGCAATAAAATTCCAGACATAAGAGATTTATCAGAAGGAAAGATCGATTCAGCAGCGAGAGACCTAGATTGCATCAACAAACATAAAGGAAAAGAGAGAGCTGATGTAGCAAGATGAGCGCGAGATTCGTGTATAGCGGTGGGTGATAGAGTACTGCTCAAAAATGTGATTTTCCCCCATAAGTTGACATCGAATTTTGATAAGACAGAGTACGAGGTTCTTGAGCGAAATGGCAACGAAGTAATGATAGCAAACGGCGATAAGGTCATCAGGCGAAATATAAGCCATGTGAAAAAAATCCCTTGACCACTGTTCCTGATGATGTTATTGTTCCAGATCCACCGTCGACAACACCATCACTTCAGCCATCTGATCAGGAACCTACTGAAGTCAGCCCACAGTCAGTCAGGCCAGCAGGAGATGCGTCCCAGGATAACGAACAAGGATTAAAATTAAAACTGAAAAAGGTGGGAGAGATGTGGCAGCTCTGAGCGCTAAATACAGCTTTGGCAGACTGTGGCAACTCGATATGTAAATGACAACGGAGATGACGTTGGAGTTATTACTTGACTGTGTAGCAGAGAGTGACGTGTGCCTTAATGAGGAAAATAATTAAATGGTTTAAAAACCAATAAATAACTGAATATCATAAAATCAAATAACTTTAATTATTGAATATTGGAAAAAGGTGGAGTGTTACAAATACAATCAAATTTTTTTCCAGATTCTGTTTACTTATCGTTCAAATGATGTATAAAAATATTTTCACTCCTCGACTAAATTTTGAGATAATCCCTTTTCCAATTGGGGCATTTTCCCATACAAAAAAATACAATTTTTTTTTTAAACACATTAAACAAAAATCAAAATAATCACATTCGATGTGTTTTTTGATGCTACACACGAAGCCGACCTCAGAATTGCTCTATCGTGTATAGTTTTTGAGATATTCTAATCTAAAAACCGAAAAAAGTCGTTTTTTGCCATGTTTTGAAGCTATATAACTATGTAACATATCATTTATTCGTTAAATGTGGTTAAAGTACTTGAAAGACATGATCTTTTTCTTTAAAATCTAATTTAAATTATGTTTATATCTTCATGCTTCTAAGAGATATCGTAGACCGAAATATTGGCTAAAAGGGTTTTTTGCACTTTTGTGTCTTTTTAGGTTAGGATATCTTTGAGGAAAAAAAAGATATCAACATAATTTAAATTAGGTTTTAAAGGCAAAGATTAGGACTTTAAAGTTGTTTAACGAAACTAAAATTTCTTTCACATTTTAAACATGTTCAACAAACAGACCATTTTAAAATTAAACCGTATGGCATACACGTAACAACAACACTCGGGGTGTCAAACGGCTGAATTTACAATTAGTCGGTTCGTTGAACATGTTTAAAATGTGTAAGAAATTTTAATTTCGTTAAGCCTGGTAAACAACTTTAAAGTCCTAATCTTTGCCTTTAAAACCTAATTTAAATTATGTTGATATCTTTTTTTTCCTCAAAGATATCCTAACCTAAAAAGACACAAAAGTGCAAAAAACCCGTTTAGCCAATATTTCGGTCTACGATATCTCTTAGAAGCATGAAGATATAAACATAATTTAAATTAGATTTTAAAGGAAAAGATCATGTCTTTCAAGTATTTAAACCACATTTAACGAATAAATGGTATGTTACATAGTTATATAGCTTCAAAACATGGCAAAAAACGACTTTATTCGGTTTTTAGATTAGAATATCTCAAAAACTATACACGATAGAGCAATTCTGAGGTCGGATTCGTGTATAGCATCGAAAAACACATCGAATGTGATTATTTTGATTTTTGTTTAATGTAGTTAAAAAAAAAATTTTATTTTTTGTAAGGGAAAATGCCCCAATTGGAAAAGGGATTATCTCAAAATTTAGTAGAGGAATCACGGGTGAAAATATTTTTATAAATCATTTGAACGATAAGTAAACAGAATCTGGAAAAAAATTTGATTGTATTGTTTTTTTATACTTATTACAATATTATCAATAAAATCCATTTAACTACGTAAAACCACTTATTTATCTTTAATTTCGATTTTTATCGTTTTTTTAAAAAAGCGCCACCTCTATAATTTTATTTTTTGCATAGAATAACTTCTTTTGACATTTATAATAAGAATTTACAAAAAAATCCGAGGTACATCAAAATTTGATTTAAATTCTCCCACAAGCACCGTGCCCTGTGAGTTTGCACTCCATAATGTAATTTTTAAATAGTCATAACTTTGTAGAAAACAATCGCAGGAGACCGCTTTGTAGCTCATTTTGGAGATAAAGAATGGTATTACATGATTCGGTCAATAAAAAAAGGCAGGCGAATTTCGTCCGTACTGTATACAACCTCAAATATAGCCAAAAAACCGAGATTTTCCCTTTGAGTTTCATGATGTGATTTTAAAATTATCATAACTTTGCAGAGAAATATTACAAATAACCATTTGATAGCTCAATTTGAAGCCAAAAAAGAGTACCAAATGATTCTGGTGATAGAAATTCACAGAAAATTTTTGTGCGTCCTGCATATGACATCCAATATAGCCAAAAATCGTGTTTTTGCACTTTTTTAGTATTTTAGGTTAAGATATCTCCGACAAAAAAAAAAAAAAATCGGTATTGGTCTAATTGTGTTTTGAAGAAAAAAACTAGGGCTACTAGTTGTCGTACGAGATTTTTCGGCTTAAAATTGCCTTATCTTGTTATATAACTGCAAAAATAGGAAAAAATGGTATCCTTTAAACTTTTATGAAAGGATATCTCAAAACCCAGACGTAATATAGCAATTCTAAGACCGGATTCAACACCAAAAATCACATCTGGAATGACTATTAGTGTTTCTGGTTTTTATTTGTGTTTGTCTTAAATACGAAAAAACCAATTTTTTTAAAAAGAGCATAAAAAATAGTTTAAAATTCAATATCTCCTGAATGGAATCAGCTAGGATTTTTTTGTTTGCAGTTTTTAAATTTAAAGACATGTAGAAAATTTTCTGCATACTCAGTTTTTTATCTTTTTCTTCAAACTTAAAACAATATTAAAATAAATGCACTCAAAGAAAAAGATTTATTAAAAAAGCAATATCTTCTTCAGACGAACAGGTACGAAACTTTTTGTACAGTTATTAATTAGTGTTTTTAAATAGAATAATCCTGCATACGCCGAATTTCGCTTGGTTGCAATAAAACTTTATTTTGGTTAAGGCTCGCTGTGTCGGGGGATTTAAAATGAGTGAAATTGGTTAACGGACACGCCTACCACCCATACAAAGAAATCCTCAAAATGTCACTTTTGGAGAATTTTTCACGATAATGCAACCAAAATACACATAAATACTAAAAATTGTAAGCGCAAGCTCTAAGAAAAAACTGGGTGAATTCGGGCAAAAGGCGTACCACCTCTAATATAAGCAAAAGCTTCAAAACGCTATACTGAAAACATTTTTTGAGATAATCCAACCAAATACTAAGAACTATAAATGCAAACTTTTGAGAAAAAACTGGGTGAATTCGGACAAGAGGGCGTGGCAGCTCCCATATAAGCAAGATTTTCAAAATACTGTTTTGCCAGGCCAAAGATAACACCCTTACTATTTTTTTTTAATATGATCAGTAAGTACCCCGAATAAGAATATACGTATAAAAATTTTTCAAATGATGCAACATTAGGGTTGAGACATTTTCTCGACATTGGTGAAAAAGTGACAGAACTGTGTTGGGTACATTCTGGTCGCATAAAAGGATATATTGACGAATCGATTTCAGTACTGAGCTCAGTTTTCAAAAAAAAGGGTGTGCTTACCCTGCCATTAACTGCAAAAATGTTTAATTGTAGGAATAATAGAACTGAAATATGGGCTAGAAAAAAATGGCAGGTAAAACTCTTTAAAAATACATGTATCCGTTTTTACACTCATTGTATTTAAGCATATTAAGGGCCGTTTTCACAATCTCCAGTTAAAATTTAACTTCCAGATAAATAAAAATTTTGTATGAAATTTTATGTCAAAGTGCCAGTTAAAGTTCCAGTTAAGGCTTAACTGAACATTGTGAATAATAAAACTGTTTCTTAATAGTTAATAGTTATACAGCAATGCTTATATGTACAATATTTCTCTTAAATAAGTTATAGCCTGTTTCCACTGAAAATTAATTTATTTCCAGATTTATTTGTCGTTAAATACATGATAAATAAGGTGAGTTACGACTAAAGCACTTCATAAATCTTCGGTGGAAACAGGCTATTACGTCTTATATGACCTTCCACAGGAAAGGGTACCTTATCTTCATAAAACCAAACCCGGTTTTTTTACATTTTCTAAAAATACATATTAAGTATTTTGAATAAAATGACGCCTCGATCACTGGAAAATTCCAAAAATTGACTAAGCTATGGCATTTTGAAATCGTAAAAAGAAAAACTCAACTTTACAGATATCGAAATTTCAAGTTTATCAATTATGTATTAATTTTTCAGGGTAGAGGCTTCGTAAGACCGCTTTTATTGGTATTTGTAATTGTTATAATCGACCTGAAATCAATCTTCAGAATATGTCTAAGCACGAAACTGAAAAGCGATAAAATTTTTAGCTGACCCTGTGGAGGGTCACATATATACATACATATGTAAACATGTTATTATTATTATTATTTTTCAAATCAGTAATTTTATGTAACATATCATTTCAGCGCTGAAAAAGAATGGGGGGATGGTATTCGTGGCATGGCATTGACAGCGGCTAGATATGCTTTGCTAAGGCTTGAAGAAGGTCCACCGCATACCAAAAACTGGCGCCCTCAGATTTTGGTTTTATCTAAATTAAATGACAGCTTTACACCAAAGTACAGAAAAATATTTTCTTTTGCTACGCAACTTAAAGCAGGAAAAGGCTTAACTATATGTGTATCTGTACTTGCTGGAGATCATATAACCATTGGCACAAGAGCTGCAGGTGCCAAATTAGCTATGCGCAAATTAATGGATGATGAGAAAGTAAAAGGATTCTGTGATATTCTCGTAGCTCGTGACGTTTGCGAAGGGCTGTGTTCAGTGTGAGTATAAAATAAGTTTAGAACGCTAGTTTATTCTCCTATTTTATACTTTATCGAATTCTGTTTCGAGACATTATTGTTTCAAAATTTTCTTAATATACAAATTTTATACCTCTGCATCATTTAGGTCAGTGGTCTAGTGGCTTGTTATTGTAATGAAATAATATGTTTCTATTTATCACTCGGACGGTCCTCGGTTTCAATCCAAGAGCAGTCAATTCATTTAATTTTTAATTGAAAGAACGCTTACCGCCGCATTACAAATAAGCGCTTCAAAAGGCCTTTTGCCATAAAACTTCTGTAAGCTTCAGAACGATTACATCCTATGATAAGCAATGGTAAAAATAAATAATGAGCCTTACGAAGCGGAAGCGCTTATGGCTGAAAAGGAAGCACTTCAGACACTCTTTTGAAGCGCTTTGCCCTTTGGGTAGTATTCAATTCACGTATAACTGTCCTTGAGGTATATCATTATTTGGTGAGTTTGATCACAGCCACCATAAAAATGTGGTCGGATATTGTTGATTTTTCCAAACATCCCAAAAATAGCTGATTGCTTTCAATTTTATTTCAGCTCTCATATTATTGTTGCTAAACATTAAATTTGAGAGAGAGTTGAACTATTACACAACTCATATATGCAAACTTGCTTTTATTGTGTACTATGTAGGTTAATTAAGTTTTGGCTAAATCAAAGGACCCATCTTTGTTAAGCATTTCATTTCATTACGAGTACTTACTAGTTTTGTTTCATGAACACCGTACACACCTAGGTCTCTTGGTAACATGGCGACAAACCATGGTTATTTTATTATTTCAATTTTGAATTAATAAAAAAGTGCATATTGAAATATTTAAGGCACTGTGCTATTCACTTTATTGCTATATATACCTCGCAAATTGGTCTGTGTAAAGCTTTTTGCTGTTTCTATTGTATTTTTATACCCTACACCCAGGGTATATTCACTTTGTCCTTCCGTTTGTAACGCAGAGAAAGAGGCGTGGCAGATATAGAAAAGTATATATATTCTTGATCAGCGTCACCTCCTGAGTCGATATAGCCATGTCCGTCTGTCTGGCTGGCTGGCTGGCTGGCTGGCTGTGTGTTGAAATACACTTTTTGGGAAAACTGAGCAAGATAATTCAATGAAACTTGGCACACTGCCTTCGTCACTAAAGTTAGCTCGGGGGATTGAAAATGGGCGAAATCGGTCAACGGACACGCCTACCGCCCATACAAAAAATATATTCAAAATGCAATCTTAGGAGTTTTTTTCACGACAATGCAACCAAAATACGCATTAATATTAAAAATTGTAAGCGCAAGCTCTGAGGAAAAACTAAGCGAATTCGGACAAGAGGGCGTGGCACCTCCCATATAAGCAAATGCTTAAAAACGCTATACTGAAAGCGTTTTTTGAAATATTCGAATCAAATTTGACTCAGACACTAAGAATCATAAATGAAAGCCCTCAACAAAAATTGGGTGAAATCGGACAAGGGGGCGTGGTACCTCCCACATAATCAAAAGTTTCAAAATGCTATACTAAAACAGTTTCTTGAGATAATCGAACCAAGCTTCACTCAAATACTAAATACTATAAATGCACGCTCTAAGCTAAAACTAGACGAACTCGGTCAAGAGGGCGTGGCACCTCCTATATAAGCAAAAGCTTCAAAACGCTTTACTGAAAAGGTTTTTCACTCAGACACTAAAAACTATAAATGCAAGCGCTGAACAAAAACTGGGTGACCTCGGACAAGAGGGCGTAGCAACTCCCATATGAGCAAAATTTGAAAAATACTGCAGTGTAGGGTATTTAATGTTTGGCCAGGCCAAATTTTACACCCTTACTAGTTGATTATTACCTTAGCCCCTATTAGGAAAATAATAATAAGGCAACTGTCGCTAAAGTAGATTTGTTCCCAAATTTGGAACAAACTAATAATCTCAATCCGTATTTTGCTGGGTATAATACCCAATACAATTCGCATCCACTCCAACATAAATGCATGAAATTAAAGCGGATTATTACTGAAGTGAGCTATTTCAACATGGTAACGCTGTCGAATTGTAATAGATTGTAACGATATGACAGAAAAAACATCTGGTTGTCTCACTCACTCTATAAAATTTATAAATATCGCTTCAGTTAAGAAATATTTTTAACAAGAAAAAAAAAGAAGTAAAATTTAGTGAGCAAAAGCGAGTCTTAAAATAAAAAAAAAATATGTATAGTAGAGTGGTCCAAATTTTGTATGGAAAAACCAAAACTGATAAAAAGTCAAGGTGCGCGCGACTTTTCTGAATCCTTGGATCGTGCTGATTACAAAAAGTGCATTGGAACCAAAAAAAATTGCGTTTAGATATCCCGCAACGAGCTTGAAGGTACTTTTTTTAGGAATTTTTGAGTTTTTGAGTACTTTTTTAATTTAAACGCTTTATCTTTTTAACCAGATAAGGTATTTGCAAAAATTAAATTGCATTTTTATAAGAATATTTTGAGCCAAATTCTGCATCAATAATAATTAATCTACTTTTTCCCAATTTTTTTTAGCGGCACTTTAAACTTAAAAATTTGTTAATTTTTTTAGGTGTTTGTACATTCAAGAACCGATTTTTTTCTTATTTTGCTCTAGCAAATTTTCTTTTATATATTAATTTTTCAAGGCATTAATTTATCTATTAACTGACTCCAACAGCTAAGCCAAAAGCTTTACTTTGCTTACTAAAAACCGTAAAGTTTAATCAAATTTGTCATTTACGATGTAAAGGGTGTTTTTTTTAGAGGTATAGAACTTCGAATTGAAATAAAACACAAGAAAATCGTTTTAATGTCCATCACTTTGGCTTTATTGGAAGGATAATTTTATGCCATTAATGTTTAAATATGATTTTGGGCATGTGGCCGCCACGGCTGGCTCAAATCAAGCCAATTCTACAGGTCCAATTTTCAACCACTTTTTCGAGCATATGGGGCCGTATGTCGGCAATAACGCCACGAATGTTGGCTTCCAAGTCCCCTAACGTTTCTGGTTTGTTGGCGTAGACGAGCGACTTCACATATCCCCAAAGAAAATAATCCAATGGTGTCAAATCACACGATCTTGGTGGCCAATTGACAGGTCCATTCCGCGAAATTATGCGCTCATCGAATGTTTCCTTCAATAAATCGATTGTGACGTGCGCTGTGTGGCATGTAGCGCCGTCTTGTTGGAACCACAACTCATCCACATTCATGCCATCCAATTCGGGAACAAAATAGTCGGTTATCATGACTCTTTACCGGTCTCCATTAACGGTAACTGACTCTCCAGCATTATTTCGGAAGAAGTATGGCCCAATGACTCCACCAGCCCATAGAGCACACCAAACAGTCAGTTTTTGTGGATGTAATGGCGTCTCAAGGGTCTCATGTGGATTCTCTTCACTCCAAATGCGGCAATTTTGCTTGTTGACGTAGCCATTCAACCAAAAATGAGCCTCATCACTGAACAAAATTTTGCGATGAAAATCAGCATCGAGATCAATCTCATTTTCGGCCCATACACCAAAATCACGACGCATTGCATGGTCTCGCGGCTTTAATTCTTGCACAAGCTGGATCTTGTAAGGTCGCAAGCCAAGATCTTTGCGCAAAATCTTCCATAAAGTTGATGGACAAAGCTCCAATTGCTGTGCACGGTGGCGAATCGATTCATTCGGGTCCTCTTCAACATTTTGCTCTACAGCGGCAATTGTTTCTTCGGTGCGCACTGTTCGACGTCTCTGCGGATGCGTATTATCACATAGAGTAAACGTAGTGCGAAAACGACCCATGGTTAACCGAATTAATTGCTCTGATGGACGATTATGTCGACCATAAAATGGACAGAGCTTGCGGTAAACTTCGCGAACTGAACCATTATTTTCGAAATAAATTTGCACGATTTGCAAGCGTTGTTCTTTTGTCAACCTGTTCATGATGAAATGGCAAACCAAACTGAACATAAATGACATTAGAGTTGCCAGATTTGACCACAAAATGCCAGTTTTATCTCTATTCGAAAAACAAACCTCTAAAAAAAACACCCTTTATGTGTTCATCAAAATTCTAAATCCGGTCTTGGAATTGCTCTACCTCATACGGTTTTAGAGATATCCTAACCTAAAAATGCAAAAAACACCGTTTTTGCTATTTTTTTAAGCTGTTATATCACGACATGGTAACTTTCAGCCCGGTTTGAAGTTAAAATTGACAGCCTTTTTCTTCAAAACCCAGTTTAAATTGTATCGATATCTCTTTGTTTCTCTGAAATATCGTAAGCAGAAATACCAAAAAAAGTGTTCTTTGCACTTTTTCAACTTTTTAAGTTAGGATAACTCCGAGAATAAAAAAGATATCGGTATAATTTAAATTGAATTTTAAAGAAACAAACTGGCACTTTTAACCACTATACCACTTTTTGTGGCTGGAAAAAACTTTGACTTTAAATAGAGCAAAAACGGTGTTTTTTATACTTTTATGTTAAAATAACTCCTTAACCGTACAAGATACAGCAACAACAAATACATCGAAAATGGCTTTTTATACCCTACACCCAGGGTATATTCACTTTGTCCTTCCGTTTGTAACGCAGAGAAGGAGGCGTGGCAGGTATAGAAAAGTATATATATTCTTGATCAGCGTCACCTCCTGAGTCGATATAGCCATGTCCGTCTGTCTGGCTGGCTGGCTGGGTGGCTGGCTGGCTGGCTGGGTGGCTGGCTGTGTGTTGAAATACACTTTTTGGGAAAACTGAGCAAGATAATTCAATGAAATTTGGTGCACAG
The DNA here is from genome assembly GCA_951812925.1 of Calliopum simillimum. Taxonomy (NCBI): domain Eukaryota; kingdom Metazoa; phylum Arthropoda; class Insecta; order Diptera; family Lauxaniidae; genus Calliopum; species Calliopum simillimum. Next base: position 56,291,941 of record OX638370.1, on the reverse strand, counting down.
CCTCCGTCGTCAAAATTAGCTCGGGGGATTGAAAATGAGCGAAATCGGTCAACGGACACGCCTACCACCCATACAAAAAATATATTCAAAATGCAATTTTAGGAGTATTTTTCACGACAATGCAACCACAATACAAATAAATACTACGAATTGTAAGCGCAAGCTCTGATAAAAAACTGAGCGAATTCGGACAAGAGAGCGTGGCACCTCCCATATAAGCAAAAGCTTCAAAACGCTATACTGGAAGCGTTTTTTGAGATATTCGAACCGAATTTGACTCAGACTCTAAAAATTATAAATGAGAGCTCTCAGCGAAAATTGGTTGAAATCGTACAGGGGGGCGTGGCACCTCCCATATAAGCAAATGTTTCAAAATGCTATACTGAAAAAGTTTTTTGAGATAATCCGACTAAATTTCACTCCGACACTAAAAAATATAAATGCAAGCTCTGAACAAAAACTGGGTGTACTCGGACAAGAGGGCGTGGTACCTCCCATACAAGCAAAAGCTTAAAAACGCTATACTGAAAGCGTTTTTTGAGATATTCGAACATAATTTGACTCAGACACTAAAAATTATAAATGAAAGCTCTCAACGAAAATTGGGTGAAATAAAACAAGGGGGCGTGGCACCTCCCATATAAGCAAAAGATTCGAAATGCTATACTGAAAGAGTTTTTTGAGATAATCCAACTTAATTTCACTCTGACACTAAAAAATATAAATGCAAGCTCTGAACAAGAACTGGGTGTACTCGGACAAGAGGGCGTGGCACCTCCCATATAAGCAAAATTTTCAAAATACTGCAGTGTAGGGTATTTATTTTTTGGCCAGGCCAAAATTTACACCCTTACTAGTTTAGTTTCTTTTTGATTTATATATTTTTCTAGTTTCCTTAGAAGATCTATGAAAACTATCTGTTAACCTATTTAGCCAAAAATAACATGAAGTGCCAAGGTTTCCATATTGCGAAAATTGTTGTTTTACTTAGAAGATTAGGAACTAATGACTTTATAAGAAAAAAGTGGTACTTTACGTCATCCCATTAAGATATCTTATTTCAATGCCTTGAAAACAGTAAAATGAATATTTTTAAAGTCCAATTTAATTATATTAAATTAAAAGTGTTATTAATAGCTTAGTTGATGAAATTATTTTAAAGATAAATTAATGCATAAAAATATAAAAATTTAAAAAAAAATCTGCTAGAGCAAAATAAGAAAAAAATCGGTTCTTAAATGTGCAAACACCAAAAAAAATTAACAAATTTTGAAGTTTAAAGTACCGCTAAAAAAAATTAGGAAAGAGTAGATTAATTATTATTGATGCAGAGTTTGGCTCAAAATATTTTTATAAAAATGCAATGAAATTTTTGCAAATACCTTATCTGGTTGAAAAGATATAGCGTTTAAATTAAAAAAAGTACTCAAAAACTCAAAAATTCCTAAAAAAGTACCTTCAAGCTCATTGCAGGATATCTAAACGCAATTTTTTTTTTGGTTCTAAAGCACTTTTATTAATCAGCAGGATCCAAGGATTCAGAAAAGCCGCGCGCACCTTGACTTTTTAACACTTTCGGATTTTGGACCACTCTAATGTATAGATAAAAACCAATGAAATTTTTTATACCCTACACCCAGGGTATATTCACTTTGTCCTTCCGTTTGTAACGCAGAGAAGGAGGCGTGGCAGATATGGAAAAGTATATATATTCTTGATCAGCGTCACCTCCTGAGTCGATATATCCATGTCCGTCCGTCTGGCTGGCTGGCTGGCTGGCTGGCTGGGTAACGGCTGTGTGTGGAAATACATTTTTTGGGAAAACTAAGCAAGGTAATTCAATGAAATTTGGTACACAGCCTCCGTCGTCAAAGTTAGCTCGGGGGATTGAAAATGAACGAAATCGGTCAACGGACACGCCTACCGCCCATACAAAAAATATCTTCAAAATGCAAATTTTTGATTATTTTTCTCAACAACGCAACCAAAATACACATAAATATTACGAATTGTCAGCGCAAGCTCTGACAAAAAACTGGTTGAATTCGGACAAGAGGGCGTGGCACCTCTCATATAAGCAAAAGCTTCAAAACGCTGTACAGAAAGCGTTTTTTGAAATAATCGAACTAGATTTGACTCGGACACTAAAAACTATAAATGCAAGCTTTGAGCAAAATCTGGACAAAATCGGACAAGAGGGCGTGGCTCCTCCCATATAAGCAAAAGCTTCAAAACGCTATTCTGAAAACATTTTTTTAGATAATCCAACCAAATTTCACTTAAATACTAAGAACTATGTATGTAATATAAATGCAAACTCTGAGAAAAAACTGGGTGAATTCGGAGGGCGTGGCACCTCCCACATTAGCAAAATTTTCAAAATACTGCTGTGTAGGATATTTAATGTTTGGCCAGGCCAAAGGTAACACCCTTACTAGTTTTATTTTGATGCCGGAATTAAAAAAAAACGCAGTAACTGGTTCGAGGACTATGAGCAGGTGCAGTAAAAAAAAAAAAAAAAACAAGTAAACAAACAAATCAGCTCATTAATAAATGCAGAAGCTGTCAGTAACTGTCGTCTGTCAGGGTAAAATTTGCATTTGAATTTATACGTTTATAATCCGGATTTAAGCTGTCATCTGTCTGCCCTATAAGATTGCTTGAATTGACTTAATCGTAGATAGATTTGATTTTGTGTTGCTATATTGAAGGTAAGTGATTATATTTTAATTCATTAAAGTTTGGATCCTGGAACGTTAGAATTGATCGTTTTGACCAAAGAAGTTTTTTATAATCGTGGCGGTGTGTTGCAAACACTATTGGATCAGGTTTATTTTGGCGACACGTTCTATGTGCTATTATAAAGACTTTTATGAATTAAAATATCAGCGCTTGGCTTTTCCAATATAGCTCATGGATACAAAGTCACATCCATCTACGATTCAAGCAACGGCCCGTACGTTGTTTCAAATTTAATTTGCTTGCACACACTACAACATAACTGCTGAAAACATTAAATTGTTGACTATTAAAGCCTCAGTATAGTTCACAAAATATTGAAATTTGGCTCGATATACTTATAAAAATAAACTTTAACGCACCACCACGTTTTGTCATGTCAAGTAATCCCGTTTCGCTTCTTCCTAAAATTTTACTTCTCAGTCATACCCCCAACTTTTGTTGGACCTACAAGTTCGAATATTTTGCATATCACTCTACACTCTGAAAGCTATACTTTTGACCTGAGTAATTGGAGAGTCCTGAAGAAGGTTTCCTCCTCAAATCACAAGTACATAAGTTTCGAGGTGAGTTTTGACCAGCGTTGCCACAAGGTCTTGGAAAAAAATCGTAATTTTTCCCAAAAAAATCGTTATTTTAGAGAATATAAATCGTCAAAAAATCATCTCATGTTTTTAACATTTGTACATGATACACTTTTCTAGTGTAAATTTATAGGTATTTGACCACCCAATAGGCTCTTATTGTGCTGGTTGGTAGTTTTATGGCTAATTAAGTCAGATTTGGCGGAACCTGCTTTCAAAAAGGAATTGTAATCTTTGCAAAAATTACAAACTTCACTATATATCGGCACAAAAATTAATAATAATTGGAAGAAAATTGCTCAATTTCTTATGAAATTGTTTTCATGTAAAAATGTAAAAAATATTGCGTAGTTTATGTTTTGACTTTAAAAATTATCTTTGGGAGTCATTCACCGACGCTGGAGATCATTTGTGGATTCATTTTGGGGAGTTGCTTACAATTAAATTCGCAGAGTCGCTTGAGGATTAATGTTAAGGTGTTATTTGCGGACTCTTCTAAATGACTCGAAACAACAGGAATCGTCATTATGGCAACGCTGGTGACACACATATCTCTCTAATGATTCTAATATACGTTCCATTACTTTAAGCAAAACAGGTGTTATGCTAATAGGCCTGTAGACCTTGGGCGTGTCGTGGCTACACTTACCCCCTTTCGGTATAAAGATCACACGTGCTAGATGCCAGGACTTTGGAGTCACATTTAGCATTAAACCTCCTTCAAAAATATTAATAAGCCATTGCAGAATAATTTTCATTATGTTTTACAGCACAGCTGGAAAGATCCCGTTTGATTTGAATGGCTTAAAAGTTATTATTGAAGTTATTTAAAAACAGATATTTACACCAGGTGAAACAACCAATTTCCAGCTGATGGTAAACCCAGTGTGATTTGTTAAGGGGAATTAAAGGTTGGGTATTATTGTTTGATCTGCCCCCTACCATTGTAACTGGTTTTCAAGGATAGATTGCAATTTCCATAACTGGACTTTTGGCCGCCCAGATCGTTAAAATAACAGTATGTGCATTGCTTATTCTGGAAAAACAGTCATTGAAGAGCATTTGATTTCACTATGCAACAGCCAAATCTCCCAGTGAATGCCACTATCCATTTCATATGTAAAATGGGCTGCTGATTCCGAAAATCGCATTATTTTTTTTTTTTCGTGTCGTTTTCGAGATATCGGTCATTTTCGGTTTTTGGACCAAAAAAAAATATAGTTCCATTTAAGAGAAGAATGCGTTATTTTTGTTTTTTTCATGTACAGTGGATTAAAAAACTTAAAAAATCGATTAAAAAAAAATCTGACGTGCTGGAGAAAAACGACGAGACACGGGTATTTGGTTTTAACGCTAACTTTAAGAATTTTTTGGATTTTCTCATGTGTTCTACAAAAAGTTTCAAATTATCGACAGTTTACTAAAAAAAACCGAAAAAAATAGGCAAAAACGCATTTTAGTAATTTATCAATGAATTGTATACAACTTTTGCATTTTCCCATAAATTATTTTAAGTGGTATCTTATTTTCTTCACAAATATATTGTCTATGATACAAAAACAAAAAAAATTATAAAAAAGTTATTTCTTCTTGTATAAATCTGCAGTTGATTTTGATTTTTTGATAATTTTTTCGAAAAAAAAAAATGTTTTTTTTAGAAATCAATTTATTTCGCCGAAACTAACAAACCAACCAAAAAGTGATGTGAATATCATTTGTAGGTAATTTAATTACCTTTAATATGACATATAATACGTTTGAATACAAACATTCGTTCTTGAGATATTTGTATTTAAATGGACCGATATCTCGAAAACGACACGAAATAAAAAAAAAAAACAGTGCGATTTTCGGAATCAGCAGCCCATTTTACATATAAAATGAATAATGGCATTCCCTGGGGAAAAAATTTTTACTCATTGTTGCATAGTGTTATTAGTAAACACCTGAAAGCTTTGCAATCTCCTTAAATTATTCGCCCAGTGACCGAATATTTATCATTTTCACATTATCTTATAATGGCACAATACGATATGCCTTTTTTTCTTGAGTTTTTCCTCAGATGATGCAAGCGAATACCTAGATTTATGAACTGAAAATTTTCCACATTTCAATAGCTTTCCGTGGGTAGTTCTGAAATCAGTTCCCAGCTGGAGTACTGTAAATGCTTCAATGAAAATTGTAGCTGAAACAACATCATTTAACTCGATATGGAATTCATTAAAAGTCTTAAGGCAATAAAATTTTTTCAAGAATACTGTAAAGTTGAAAAGTTTATAGGTTGGGGAAATAGAAGCGAAACAGATGAACGATGTGCACGGCGTGCCTTAACCCGTTTTAAATCGAACGTCGTAGCACATCAAATTCTGTTTACTTATCGTTCAAATGATGTATAAAAAAATTTTCACTCGTGACTCTTCGACTAAATTTTGAGATAATCCCTTTTCCGATTGGGGCATTTTCCCTAAAAAAAAAGAATTTTTTTAACTACATTACACAAAAATCAAAATAATCACATTTCATGTGTTTTACGATGCTAAACGTGAATCTGACCTCAGAATTGCTCTATCGTGCTATCGTGTATAGTTTTTGAGATATTCTAACCTTAAAACCAAAAAAAGTAGGGTAATGTAACCGGCTGTGGGCCATCACCGGTTGTGGGCCACCCCTTGTATTTTTTGACGTTTATAAAATATGACAGATCTGAGTATGAGGTTATGTGTACATTGACAATAAACAGTATTAGTGCAAACCCTGAAGTGAAAGGATGCATCTGACCCGTAGCTACAACAAAACAAAAAAAAAAAATTACGAAGATATTTTCAATAAAATAATTTCTGAAGATTTTGCGAGTGTAATAAAGCGTAATGAAATATTGCAAAGAGGTGAGTGTTATGCATTTTTATGCAGTATTTGCGTTAAATTTTCCGATTTTATATCGAGTTTGCTCAAAATTTTTCGCCACGTGAATTTTGTCAGTCACTTAAGGGATGGCTGCCGTTACCGGCTGTGGGCCACCATGTTTTTTGAATGAAAATTATTGAAAATCGTATTTTTGACTTCCTTGTCCGCTCTGGGAACCGCCAATTCGATCAAATGCAACGGTGGCTGCGATCGGTTTGTGCATTTGAAATGCGCTGCTCTAAAAAAGAGCTATTATACATGCAAAATTGCGAATCCGATGAGGATGATTAATAATTTGAAAAAGCAACATTTTCTTGATGTTTTTTCGCAACTAGAGGCTTCATTGATAAATAAGTTTTGATAATACATTTTTCTTAACAAGTTTTTTTTCATAATTTTGCATTTGAAGTGGATTTTTCAGGTTGGCCCACAACTGGTTATAAATTTTTTTTTTTGTCCAAAAACAAGCTCTTTACAAAAAAAATTATAGAAAATTATTTCCTTTTGGTTACCTACTGCCTCTAGCTTTCCATTGGTACCCACAAGTCTGAAAAATGTATACTTGAATGCAAGTTACGGGCAAAAAACGAAACACCTAGTTTTTTCCATTTTTTGAAGCTATATAACTATGTAAAATATCATTTATTCGTTAAATGTGCTTAAAGTTCTTTAAAGTCCTAATCTTTTCCTTTGAAAGCTAATTTAAATTATGTTTATATCTTCATGCTTTTAAGAGATATCGTAGACCGAAATATTGGCAAAACGAGATTTTTGCACTTTTGTGTCTTTTTAGGTTAGGATATCTTTGAGGAAAAAAAAGATATCAACATAATTTGAATTATGTTTTAAAGACAAAGATTAGGGCTTTCAAGTTATTTACCAAATTTAACGAGATTAAAATTTCTTTCACATTTTAAACATGTTCAACGAACCGACTACTTCTAAATTCAACCGTTTGACACCCCGATTAAAAATTTAAAAAAAAAACATAGATTTTCAGTGATAAAATTCATGTATATTAGATATTAAAGTAACAAAAACCAATGTTTATTGCAACGCAATGTAAACTAAATATTAATTCTTGATTCAAGAAAAACAAATTGTTAAGTTTTTTGTTACGTGTATGGCATACGGCTGAATTTTGAAATGGTCGGTTCGTTGAACATTTTTAAAATGTGAAAGAAATTTTAATTTCGTTAAATCTGGTAAACAACTTGAAAGTCCTAATATCTTTTTTTTCCTCAAAGATATCCTAACTTAAAACTAGTAAGGGTGTAAAATTTGGCCTGGCCAAACATTAAATACCCTACACTGCAGTATTTTTAAAATTTTGCTCATATGGGAGGCGCTACGCCCTCTTGTTCGAGTTCACCCAGTTTTTGTTCAGAGCTTGCATTTATAGTTTTAAATGTCTGAGTGAAAAATGTTTTCAGCATAGTGTTTTGAAGCTTTTGCTTATATAGGAGGTGCCACGCCCTCTTGTCCGAGTTCCTCTAGTTTTAGCTTAGAGCGTGCATTTATAGTCTTTAGTATTTGAGTGAAATTTGTTTAGATTATCTCAAAAAACTCTTTCCGTATGGCATTTTGAAACTTTTGCTCATATGGGAGGTGCTACGCCCCCTTGTCCGATTTCACCCAATTTTTGTTGAGAGCTTTCATTTATAGTTCTTAGTGTCTGAGTTAAATTTGGTTCGAATATCTCAAAAATCGCTTTCAGTATAGCGTTTTGAAGCTTTTGCTTATATGGGAGGTGCCACGCCCCCTTGTCCGATTTCACCCAATTTTTGTCGAGAGCTTTCATTTATAGTTCTTAGTGTCTGAGTTAAATTTGGTTCGAATATCTCAAAAATCGCTTTCAGTATAGCGTTTTGAAGCTTTTGCTTATATGGGAGGTGCCACGCTCTTTTGTCCGAGTTCGCTCAGTTTTTTCTCAGAGCTTGCGCTTACAATTTCTAGTATTTATGTGTATTTTGGTTGCATTGTCGTGAAAAATACTCCTAAAATTGCATTTTGAATATATTTTTTGTATGGGCGGTAGGCGTGTCCGTTCACCGATTTTGCTCATTTTCAATCCCCCGAGCTATCTTTGATGACGGAGGCAGGGTACCAAATTTCATTGAATTATCTTGCTTAGTTTTCCCAAAAAGTGTATTTCCACACACATCACCCAGCCAGCCACCCAGCCAGCCAGCCAGCCAGCCAGCCAGCCAGCCATCCAGCCAGCCAGTCAGCCAGCCAGCCAGCCAGCCAGCCAGACAGACGGACATGGCTATATCGACTCAGGAGGTGACGCTGATCAAGAATATATATACTTTTCTATACCTGCCACGCCTCCTTCTCTGCGTTACAAACGGAAGGACAAAGTGAATATACCCTGGGTGTAGGGTATAAAAAGACACAAAAGTGCAAAAACCAGTTTAGCCAATATTTGGGTCGACGATATCTCTTAGAAGCATGAAGATATAAACATAATTTAAATTAGGTTTTAAAGGAAAAGATTAGGGCTTTTAAGTACTTTACCCACAATTAACGAATAAATGATAAGTTACATAGTTATATAGCTTCAAAAAATGGCAAAAACTACTTTTTTGGTTTTTAGATTAGAATATCTCAAAAACTACACACGATAGACCAATTCTGAGGTCGAATTCTCGTTTAGCATTGCAAAACACATCGAATGTGATTATTTTTATTTTTGTTTAATGTAGTTAAAAATTTTTTTTTTTTTTTTGTATGGGAAAATGCCCCAATTGGAAAAGAGGTTATCTCAAAATTTAGTCGAGGAGTCACGAGTGAAAATTTTTTATACATCATTTGAACGATAAGTAAACAGAATCTGAAAAAAAATTTGATGTGCTACGACGTTCGATTTAAAACGGGTTAAGGCACGCCGTGTGTGTTAAAATGTTTAAGCATATGAGCACTCAAAATGTGCCATATCTAGAATTGTCACAAATCATCGAATACGTTTTATGTTTTCCTGGAACATCTCCAGTCGAACGTATTTTTGCTACCTTTGAAAGATATGGAAAGTAGAAACATCCAATCCCCATATATCGACACTGAAGAGCATTATATTTATGTCAACATGAAGTATAGCTGCATGGAAACCACAACTTCTTCACCTAATCGTCAGTCAAGAAAATTATTTGTCTAAGCAACCAAATCGATCCGGCGAAATGTCTGCCGATAGCACGACATAAATAGATAAATTTTGTTTTGATCTGTTAAAATAAAACAATAAAAGCTTGTTCCACATCGTGAAGATCTACTTTTTTAAGGTATTTTACAGATAAGTGTTTTTGCCAGGCCAGAGATGTTTTTATTACACATCGTGAATAACCTTTTTTAGGTATTTCAGTAGTAAGTGTACTGCTTTTTGACGGGCCAGAGTTGGCAGCATTAATTTACGCTGTTATTGAAGTTGGAAGAATACCGATGGAGAGGGGCGGTACATTCCACTTAAATTGCTGCAAACACCCATATATGTATAAGGGAATCTTATTACAATAAATTTTGTACTGATCAAAAGCTTATATAAAGTTTTATCTTTAAGAATTTATAAGTGTGTTACTTCATGACATGAATATATTGAAAATCAATTTTTAATTGATTATTTTTGCAATGATCGATTTTCACACATAATTATGACAAATTAAGGAACGGACTAAAAACATGGCTATGATAACATAAGTATGTTTCGTCTTTCACCACAAAGACTCAACCGACTATTTTTGTTGTAATTATAATTATTTTGATTTTACTAAATTAATTATTAACACAAAGTTCTTCAATTATAATTAATTTAGTAAAATAAAAATAATTAAAATAAACACAAAGTTTTTCAATTATTATTATTTTAGTAAAATAAAAATAATTATAATTACAACAAAAATAGTCTAATGAGTCTTTCTGAATAAAGTTTTTTCTAAAATATCATTGTCTCCATATTTTTTAAATTGCCCCACTTTTAAAATAAACGGCTCATATGTATTGTATAAAAAAATTCCCTCAAAAAATGGTTCTTTGCCCTTCTGGTAAACTTATGTTATTACACTTACAAGTTTTTTGCAAACTTATTTTAATGTAAGAAAATTTTTTTAACTTACTAAGTATCAAACATTTTTTAGAGTTCAAACTATTGGCCTAGGTGGAATGAAACCAAATACTGTTATTCTTGGATGGCCTTACAGCTGGCGCAATGAAGGTAAACAATCATGGAAAACTTTCATTCAAACAGTAAGGATCTCTTCAGCATGTCATATGGCTTTACTTGTACCAAAAGGCATTAATTTTTATCCTGAATCGAATCACAAGGTGAGTTGGCTTGAATATTTGATATTTTTTAACAAAATCATTAATTTTTAGATTGGAGGTTACATAGACATTTGGTGGATTGTTCACGATGGCGGATTGCTTATGCTCCTTCCATTTTTATTGAAGCAACATAGAACGTGGAAAAATTGCAAGCTAAGAATATTTACAGTTGCACAATTAGAAGATAACTCTATACAAATGAAGAAAGACCTAAAAACATTTCTTTATCATCTAAGAATTGAAGCCGATGTAGAAGTTATAGAAATGGTAGGTACACCAAACATAAAATTAAGTAGCTCCTATAGGAATCTTTCTATTGCATGTAGTTTGTTATCCTTGTAAACCGGCAATTGCAACAGATTGCATTGCTATGACATTCCATATAAGGGTAGGATGGGACAGATACGACAGGAAATGTCGATTTATATTTATTATTAGGATTTTGTAAACTCGGGTTTGAAGTAGTCAAAGGCATTTGAAACTAAAATTATTTGCATATGGATTTGATATTTTGATCTCCTAAACACGAATATGTTATCCGGGTGTGAAGTTATTAGAAAATCGATGATATAGTAAGAGAATTGTTTACCAACAATACTCCATCTATCTTCCCTCCTCTTCCTTTGGACAATTCAATGCTGTGCATGTAAAAGTTATTTATAAGCACCTAAAAAGTGGTCCGATTTAAATTATCATAAATACTTAGATTTTACATAAGTGTAAAAAAATATTATTCCACCAGATGGCACTTTAAATTTCATTAAATGGTCCAACGGAAAGCATTCATTTAAGCTACGAAGTTTAAAAATGATAGCTAATTTATATGCAGAGATCCAAGATTTGCTGTATTTTTTGCATGGGGGTGCAACGCCCTCTCGTTACGCATGGCCAACATTAGCCAACAGATCATAACTACTAGCCATTGCGTCGTGTTCATAAACATAAATGTTTGTGCTATATAAATACAAATATGCTTCCGTAATGAAAAAGAAACAATACTTTGCAGCCAAAATTATGTTTATTGACGAGAAAAGCCCGAAATCAAATGTGAATCATATATGTATGTACATTAGAGTCCAAATGCCAAAAGTGTTAAAATGTCAAGGTGCGCGCGACTTTTCTGAATCCTTGGATACTGCTGATTACAAAAAGTGCTTTGAAACCAAAAACAAAATGCGTTTAGATATTCCACAACGAGCTTGAAGGTGCTTTTTTAGGAATTTTTGAGTCTTTGAGTACTTTTTTCAATTTAAATCCTATATCTTTTGAACAAGAACAGGTATTTGCGCAATTTAAATTTAACCTTTTTAAAAATTCTTTGAGCAATATTCTGCATTAAAAATAATTAATTTACTCTTTGCCAATTTTTTTCAGCAGCACTTTAAACATCGAAATTTGTTAATTTTTTGAGGTATCTGCACTTTCAAGAAGCTTTTTTTTTTTCTTATTTTATTTCTCTAGTGAAGTCTTTTTTTTTTAGTTTTTTAGGATTAAGTATTAATTTATCTTTAAAATGATTTCAACAACTAAGCTATTAGTAACACTTTTACTCACTAAAAACAATTAAGTAGGGGTAAGTGGGGTAAAGTGGGAAGTGGGGTAGAGTGGGAAATAACCCTTTTCGGGCAAACTAGCAAAGTACAGCTGTCATGCGCTTCTGACATGTACTTGCAATGACCGTAAGCAAATCTTTATGGTGTAGCGATCCGTGCATAAGTATTTTTGTGATCTCTGGAATCACGTAAAGTTTTTAAGTGATTTTGAAATTTCATTTTGAATTTTTTAAGCATCGATATTTTTACTGTTTCTGGAGATAAACCGATTGTAAGTAGACAAAAATATTTTTTGTAGTCTAAATTTTGATAACGCAAAAGGATTCCGTGTAATTCATAGAGTGAAAGAATGAAGCTCACATTTTTTGCAAAATGTGGTATCGGGGTAAAGTGGGAAATTTTGTATGGGGTAAAGTGGGAAATGTTATTTCTTGATTGCTAGTCCCCACTTGTCAACGTATTATTAGCCAAGGCAAATTAGCATAAAAATTGATGTTAAATAACAATAATTAGGGGAAAGCTGAAAATCGGAACAGAACTTAGAAACACCATTACAAATAATCTGTCAAAAGTCCCCATTGATCCCATGTGAGCTAAAAAAGTTATTCAAGGTCAAAGGTCACAAAAAATAGTTTTTTTGAAATATCTCTAGAAGTTAGAATAATTTTTTGTCCGCAATTTTGTAGCTTATAAAATATCCTATAAAAACGCTTCACATTTTGTTTTCTTGCGATTTATAGTTTGGGAGATATCCTAATTTAAATTGAAGCAAAAATTATTAAAATGTGTGTGCCGCTTATGAGTGCGCATAGTGATGTGTTGAGCTTTAAATTTAGTTATCTCATGAACGGTGAGTCTGACGTTAAAAGTAAAAATACTGTTTATAGGGAATTGCTTGCTTTACAAACTGCATGTTGTTTTTCTTTCGTGTGATGCATAGTTTAGGAGATATCTTTCGACAATCCTGAAATTTAGAAAAAAACAATTTTTTCAAAATATCTCAGAAACGATGTGCCCTAAGAAAAAATTTTTTCATTCATTTTGTAGTACGTGCGATTCCCTATGACGGTTTCTCCGACCACTTTTTCCGTCCGACTAACCGTTCATGAGATATCGCGATTTGGAAATCATTCGAAAATTAACTTTCAAATTATTTTACAATGCACACTCGTATACCACAAGGGCTTTGCATTGCCGTTGCTATGTCGACTGCGCACATTTTCGTTTTCAGGGTTGTCACATGGTATTTTTTTAAGTAATTCTAAATCATACAATTTTACAAAATAAAAATAAATAAAATATTTTTTTTTTATAGTTTATATAAACTTTAAAAGTTCAACATTCACTTTTAGGGTTGCCACCTGGTTTTTTTCGTATATTTGGCTTAATCCATATACCATACAAATAAAAAAAAATTTAGTTTTGAAGCGCTTAAATAAAGTTTATAGAAATCCATTATACATTTTTAGGGTTGCCACCTAGTCATTCCACAAAATTTTGATTAAATCTCACTTTTTTTCGACTTAATGGAATTTTTGGCCTTCAAATACGGTCAGGTGAAACCTAAAAATGTGTAATGGATTTTTATAAACTTTATTTAAACGTTTCAAAACTAATTTTTTTTTTATTTTTATAGTACAATATGTATATGGATTAAGCCAAATATACGAAAAAAACCAGGTGGCAACCCTAAAAGTGAATGTTGAACTTTTAAAGTTTATATAAACTATAAAAAAAAATATTTTATTTATTTTTATTTTGCTAAATTGTATGATTTGAGAATTACTTAAAAAAATACCATGTGACAACCCTGAAAACGATAATGTGCGCAGTCGACGTAGCAACGGCAACGCAAAGACCTTGTGGCATACGAGTGTGCATTGTAAAATAATTTGAAAGTTGATATTCGAATGATTTTCAAATCGCGATATCTCATGAACGGTTAGTCGGACGAAAAAAGTGTTCAGAGAGACCGTCATAAGGAATCGCACGTACTACAAAATGAATGAAAACAATTTTTCCTAGGGCACATCGTTTCTGAGATATTTTGAAAAAATTTTTTTTTTCTAAATTTCAGGATTGTCGAAAGATATCTACTAAACTATGCATCACACGAAAGAAAAACAACATGCAGTTTGTAAAGCAAGCAATTCCCTTTAAACAGTATTTTCACCGTTCATGAGATAATTAAATTTGAAGCTCAACACATCACTATGCGCACTCATAAGCTGCACACACATTTTAATAATTTTTGCCTCAATTTAAATTAGGATATCTCCCAAACTATAAATCGCATGAAAACAAAATGTGAAGCGTTTTTATAGGAAATTTTATAAGCTACAAAATTGCTGACAAAAATTTTTCTCTAGAAGTTACCGCTGGCGAGATATTTCCAAAAAACTATTTTTTCTGACCTTTGACCTTCAATAACTTTTTTAGCTCACATGGGTTCAATGGCGACTTTTGACAGATTATTTTTAATGGTGTATCCAAGGTCAGTACCGATTTTCAGCTTTCCCCTAATTATTGTTATTTCAAGTGCTAATTTGCCATGCTATTTCATGATCCAAATAAGTGTTGTACATTTATATTGTGAGTAAACACTCCGGAATAGCTAAGCGAGTTGCAAAAAGTAGCTGAGAAACGTTTAGCAAATAAACGGAAGAAAGAGGGAAACGAATCACAAAAAATAGAGTACCAGGGGCAAAAAAGCACCACCAGCAAAAAAAGCGTCAAAGAAGAAAGAAAGAAGTTCTAGCTCATATGAAGATCGTGATTTTTGCACCATTTGCATGGAACTCATGCCCGAAATCATGACCAGACACAATCCCATCAAATGCAACCTAAAGGATTGTCAACGCCCATTTCAATTGAAATGCGTTAATATCACTACAAGCTTCTTTTATTACTAACACTGTGACTCGGACTTTGATGTTTCATCAGAGAACGACGAATAAGCTACTATTTCACAAATTTTTTTAAACACATTTTTTCATATATTTTTTTCCAGCAAAATCATTATTTCTTTTCATATTTACTCCTATGGGTATGTTCCTTGAACCTTTTTTGACTTACAATAAAGATATTAGAACTTTTTTTCAACATTTGTATTAGTTTTTATGAGTTTTGAAAGTTTCCCACTTTACCCCACGATTTTTAATGTTTGCCATTTTGCGCATCCTCGATCACAGCGTCGTACTCAACAGAAAATCCATATTTTAGGTTCGTTTCTTCGGCAAAAGTAAAGCTTATTTAATTTTCTTTATTATAGGAAGTTCAAACATGAAAAAATAAGAAGTTTGGTTCATTTTATGGAGCTTCGAAAAAAAATTTCCCATTTTCCGCTACTTAAGTATAAATAAATTGGACTTAAAAATAAATTTAATTTTAATGTTTTCAAGGCATTGAAATAAGATATCTTGATGGGTTGACGTAATGTAGCACTTTTTTTTATAAAATCATTAGCCGCCAATCTCCTGAGTCCTTGGCCCTTTATGTTATTTTTGCAAAATATGTTAACAAATAGTTTTCATAGATCTTCTAAGGAAACTTAAAAAAATAAATTAATCAAACAGAATCTAAAATAGTTATTTTTGATGTATTTGTTTATGCTTAAGGTGAAGCCGGTCTCAAAATTGCTGTATCTCGTACGGTTTTTGCGATATTTTAACATAAAAGTGTAAAAAACGCCGTTTTCACTATTTTTAAAGTGATATTACAAGTCAAGGTTTCTTTCAGTCACAAAATTGGTAAAGTGTTTGAAAGTGCCAGTCAGTTTCTTTAGAATTCAATTTAGATTATACCGATATCTTATTTTATTCTCGGAGATATAATAATCTAAATAGTTAAAAAAGTGCAAAAATCACGTTTTTTGTTATTTCCGCTTACGATATAAAGCTGTCACTTTTAACTACATTACCAGGCTGAAAGTTACCATTTCGTAATATAACAGCTTCAAAAATAGCAAAAAACCGTGTTTTTTCCATTTGTAGGTTAGGAAGCCGTATGAGATACAGCAATTCTGAGGCCAGATTTACAATCATCATGAACAAATACACCGAAAATGGTTATTGTTGTTTCTGTTTCACCATGAAAATATTAAACTCAAAGTTTTTTTTTTTTGCCAAACATGACTAATCTTTACGGTTTTTAGTATGTAAAGTGAAACTTATGGCTTAGTTATTTCAGTCAGTTGATAGATAAATTAATGCCTAAAAATTTTTAAAAAAATTCGCTAGAATAAAGTAAGAAAAACAATCGCTTCTTAAAGGTGCAAATGCCTCAAAAAATTGAGAAATTTTGAAGTTTAAAGCGCTGCTTAAAAAAATTGGCAAAGAGTAAATTAATTATTAATGATGCAGAATATTGCTCAAAGAATTCTTAAAAAGATTTAATTTAATTTTTGCAAATACCTTGTCTTGTTGAAAATATATAGCATTTAAATTTAAAAAAGTACTCAAAGACTCAAAAATTCCTAAAAAATACCTTCAAGCTCGTTGTGGAATATCTAAACTCAATTTTTTTATTTTTTTGTTACAAAGCACTTTTTGTAATCAGCAGGATCCAAGGATTCAGAAAAATCGTGCGCACCTTGACCATTTAACACTAATGTGCATACATACATAGATTTAATGATAATACTTTGCAAGATAGAAAACAATCTATCTACACGGAGAAAAAAAAAAGTACCTGCTACTTTATTTCTCATAAATTTTACCAGATTTTCAAGTCAGAATAGTGACAACTTAACACCGAAGTAAGATTCACCTTACTGTTTTAGTCAATTCAGATTGTTCGAATGACCTCACAGTCTAGTAATTTTAATGAAAAAATTGGCGTGATATTTACCTTACTGTATAGTTCAAACAACAAAAAAAAAAAAAAAAAAATGAACTGACCGGCGCCGGGATACGAACCTTGGCCTTCCGAATGGTAGTCAGATATTAACATTTCCACTGGGCTGCTACCGCATATGATGTAGAAGCAAAAAAAATTTGTATATGAAAAAAATGTCTGTCCAAAAATATAAATTGTTACTAAAATTATAAAAGTCAAAATGACTATATTTTTGTGGTACTTACCTTACTCGCGTAAGGTGAAAATTATGATACTCATTTTTGTGCGTGAAAAAAATTGAAGTTATTTTTACTAGAATTACAAATTCAAATTGACCACACATTTTTTTTCTGAATGTGCAAATTACCTTACATATAGTCAAATGTAGGAAATTTGTAGTAAATATTCCTTTATTATTTAACTACATTTTATTTGTAGATATGACTTTACGGACCCATCAAATAGTTCATACGTAAGGTAATTTATATATGAAATTTAGTGTTGATTACTTTAATTTTTCGACTAGGCAATATAGTAAAAATTATTATACGTATTTTCGTTGATGCCGCCCCCCTGAAATCCTTCTAATGGTCATAAAAACAAATACTATGAAGTTTTACAGCGATCGGATAACGATAACACTGCCCTCAAGAGAGATCAAAGTTAAGTTGAGGTTTCAGGCAAAAAATAATGACCATTTTTTTTAAACTTAATCAAATTAGTCAAAGCATAATTTTATCTTATAGCAAATTGAAATATCTTTCTAACAAGCTATAATTGTTTAAAATCGGGTAATAAAAACGAATTCTATGAATTTTTCTTTAATCGACATTAGCAAAATTGCCGCAAAATGCTATATTACTACATATGGTATTTTGCGGCAATTTTGCTAATGCCGTAAATTTCAGGGGGCGGCATCAACGAAAATCAGAAAATCGTAAAATAAGCGCATGCCTAGTAGCATATAGACCGATTTAAATAATTTTTATACCCTACACCAAGGGTATATTCACTTTGTCCTTCCGTTTGTAATGCAGAGAAGGAGGCGCGGCAGGCATGGAAAAGTATATATATTCTTGATCAGCGTCACCTCCCGAGTCGATATAGCCATGTCCGTCTGTCTGGCTGGGTAGCTGGGTGTGTGTGGAAATACATTTTTTGGGAAAACTGACCAACATAATTCAATGAAATTTGGTATTCTGCGTCCGTCGTAAAATTTAGCTCGGGGGATTGAAAATGAGAGAAATCGGTCAACGGACACGCCCACCACCCATACAAAATATATATTCAAAATGCAAAAATAACAGCATTATTTGCAATAACAGAAGCAAAATACACATAAACACTAGAGAAAGTAACTGTAAGCTCTGAGCAAAAACTAGGCGAATTCGAACTAGAGGGCGTGGCACCTCCCATACAAACAAAACTTTCAAAATGTTATACGGAAAGGTTTTTTCAGATAATCCAACCAAATTTCACTCAAACACGAAGAACATTAATCATAACCTCTAAGCTTAAAGTAGGCGAAGTAGAATTAGAGGGCGTGGCTTCTCCCATATAAGCGAAAGTTTCTAAACGCTATACTGAAAGGTTTTTTAAGAAAACCTAACCGAATTTTGCTCAAACACTCAGAACAGTAAATGCAAGCTCTACGCAAAATCAAGGTAAGCTCGGAGGCGAGGGCGTGGCACTTACCATATAAGCAATTTGTTCTTATACTCTCCTAATAATATACTTGAAATGCAGTGTAGGGTATTTAGTTTTTGGCCAGGCCAAAGATACCACCCTTACTAGTTTTTTTTTCAATTGGATCTTAAGGGGAAGTGGATCTTCGTAATAGCACCTATCATAATGAAAATTGTCATACGGATGTTCATTATCTCTACTAGGGCTGTGCAATGAGCTGACCGAACCTGTTCTAACTTAAGCCACACAAGCCAACCAAGATCGATCAGCTCAGCTCAACTCAGTTCGTTAGTTCACGAGTTTTGAGCTGATCGTTTAATCGATCAACCCATTCGTTGTGAGCTGATCGTTTGTTTGTTGACCTAGTAAGTTATGAGTTTTCTCGTCTGTTTGGTTACGTTCAGAGTGTTCGATATGCGTTGGATATGATTGCAATCAGCGTTGCAAGAATTGTGTACGAATTGGGATAAGGTTTAAAATTATACACGAATATTAAACAAATATTTTGTAAAATTATTTTTTTGCTCTTAAATCGAAATTTTGAACTTAATAAAATTGAAAATAAAAACTAAGACGCTTTGTCAAATGATTTTGAATAGAAAAGTTAATATTTTTTGGAAGCTAATGCTTCCTTATCGGACGTTTTGAGAGGCAGAGTCTGAACAGCGAAAACATGCAACGAAAAAGTGTAACGGATGTTTGCAACGAAAATGCGTCACACATATAAAAATAGAGACGTACTGTATACAAAGTACAGTATACAGTATATATGTATGTATACATATATATATGTTTATAAACATTGCGCGCACCAGCTCATGCTCTCTCTCTCTCTCATTCTCTCTCTCTCACTTATTTTTCGAACGTAAGAGGGGCGCTCATATATATAGATATATACATTTCACATATGGATATCTCTTATGTCCGCGCGCCAGCTCGCGCGGGGTTCTCTCTCTCTCTCTTTCTCACTTATTTATTAATACTCCAGTTCAACATTTTACCTCTTACTTAATAATAAACAAATTTTAAAATATCAATTTATTATAAGTTTTAACTATAATAAGTTTTAGCTTATTATATTAGCTTATAATAAGCATTAGCTTCCAATATCATCGGCCACTCCCCGAGTGCCACCTGCCGTTTTTTTTAGAAAAAGAAAGCTTATCACAAAAGTAGTGCTTTTATCACATTTGCTTTTTGCGTTAAGAAAACCGCTTTTTATTGATGAATAAAAATATTTTAAAATTTATACCTAATTTTCTCAAAATTTGATTTCGGAATAAATTTTCATAAAAAGAAAATTGAAACATAAATTTCAAAAAGTAAAAAGCTGTAAATTCAAAATATTTTTAAATACAGTAAAATATTGAATATTTGAATTGAATATTTTTGAATATGTATTTTGAACCACCACATAGGTACATATAAGAACAGTTTACAATATTAAGTTTGCTTATATTGTATATACGGTGACCATTTATTTGCAATTGGAATACAGAATACAAAAAAAAAAAAAAACAAAGGTATTACTTAAAAACAATGCGGAAGTGATATGGATAAACATTTTTGAGATTTATTATTAAACACCAAATAAAGCAATTTCAATTAAAAAATGGCGGGCTCTAATTTTTTTTATCATTTTTCAAAAAAAAAAAAAAAAAAAACTTCAAAATTCATTCAAGATAACAATAGATTCAGAAAGTTGACAAAATCCATGATAACCATGAAACAAACATTAGTGTTTGCTGAGGAAAATGTATTTTTAATACAAAAATGTCGTAGAACAAACTTCACCCTAAAAATCGGGAGCTCGATATTCATTTTACACCAATGGCTTACTGGTCAAATTTTCTTAGAATTTTCCGTGGATAACATTTCCGTTAGACGCTTGGTCATATATTTTCCACCCCAACAATTTCGCCCACACTAATAAATGTACATTTGAGATCATACATGTGAGGGTTTTAGAGGTTAAAATTGTCTACAAAAATATTCCTTATAACAATGAATACTAAGTTACCGAAATCTCTTTCTTCATTTCAAATAAAGTGTTTCGTGTCCAATATTTATATACATACACGTAGGCAACAATATTTCGATTATGTTTCTTTTTTCTTATTTAAGTTTTTGGTGGAAACCACTCCACAAAACAATTTTGCGAAATACAGAACAAATACAGAACACCTTCTAAATTACAGAACATTTCTATGCTTAATATATTATTAAGAACAGAGCCCTCAAATACAGAACTGTTCTGTATAATACAGTACGGTTGGTTACCGTACTTATATACTATAGATTACAAGGTGTGATTGATTCGTTACTCCTACATTCTGTAGCTCAAGAAGCTAGTGTAGAATGCAGGATATAATTAAGACTAAATATAAAATTTTTTTTTTAAAGGATAAAGCATTTTTGGACGAGTAAAATAAATTTTATAATCACACTGTGGAACAAAATTTGGTCAACAAAAGTTTACTCGGATCTGACGCTGCGGGGTGAAAATATAGGCCAAAATAAAAGACCATTTGGCTCAGTTTGTTCAAATTGGCTCTAGTTTTCGAGAAAAGACCGTTTGAATTTTGCACCTTGCATTATGTGGTCTTTTCGATATATCTCGTAAGTTAACAGAGTTTTATTGCATTTAGTGGTGGGGTTTTGTTCATCTAATCCATATCTACTCTTTCGCTACCAAATATGCTATGCCTATGCTAAATATCTCTAAAAAAAAACATTTTTACTAAAACTTTACTAGTTGTTATAAAACATCATTTTGTTAAAGCCTTTTTTACGTTTAATTTCTTAGATGGATCACTTGAGAAATTTTTGTCCATATGAAACATTTATTATATCAAAGTATTCGTATGGATCTCGGCTACAGGTTAAAAGGCATAAGTCCACCACTCGTGTGATCTCTATTGAGCCGAATGTCATAAAAGGCGAAAAATATCACTTTTTTGGGAATTTTGTGCTCTTACTTGCGAAAAGTGCATCCAAAAATACTGATTTGGTAGTGAAAGAGTAGATATGGATTAGATGAACAAAACCCCACCACCAATTGCAATAAAACTCAGTTAACTTACGAGATATATCGAAAAGACCACATAATGCAAGGTGCAAAATTAAAACGGCCTTTTCTCGAAAACTAGAGCCAATTTGAACAAACTGAGCCAAATGGTCTTTTATTTTGGCCTATATTTTCATCCCGCAGCGTCAGATCCGAGTAAACTTTTGTTGACCAAATTTTGTTCCACAGTGTCATTTGTCATATGAAGCATCCATCAAATTCCTACATTTGCATCAACTTTTCTGTATCAACTTTTAATTTGTTTAAAAAATTTTTACATTAAGTAGGTATTAAAAAATAAATTAACAATTTTTTTTAAACTAAAGGACAAACAAAAAGCCTGAAAAAATATTGCACTAAGTATCTGGTGAATATATATTATAAAATAAATAAATTAAATAAATAAGTTAAACAAACAAGTTAAGTAAAAAAATTAAATAAATAAATATAATAAATAAATGAAATAAATAAATAAATTAATTAACACAAACAAACAATTAATATAAATAAAAATCGAATGAATAAATTAAAATATATAAATAAATTAAAATAAATAAATAGATTAAAACAAACAAACAAATAACATAAATCGAATAAATAATCAAAATCAATGTTTGGGGAAAAAAAAATAAATACATAAATCTAGTAGCCGTATTCACGATCTTGTTGCATCGTAGCAAATGCAAAATTATTTGAAATTTTTTGAAAAATCAGTAGAATTTGTTTTTGTAATTTCAAATAATTTTGCATTTGCTACGACGCAATAAGATTGTGAATACGGGTAATATATAAATAATTTAGGTAAATAAGTTAAACAAAGTAAAAGTTGGATTTCAAGTTATACTTGGATATGAAGGATTAAATCTAGCTCACTGAAATTAAAAGTAAAAAACCACAACTCAACCTCCTTGAAGAACGCAAATTTGTTGCGTATGAATCGAATATTGGCGGGTAATTCGTTGAACTATCTTGGAGCAATCGCTGCATTTGAATGTAAGAAATGCTGTATTTTATGCGATGGAATGACAGTTTTTCTAAGTTTATTTATTCTTAGATTATAGTTAGTTATATAGTTCTATCAAGTGACCTTTATTATGAAAAAACACCTTTAAAACCTTATAAAAATACAGATGCTTCAATGGAAGAATTCTCAGACTCTTGAATAGTCCAAAGCTATGTTCAAGGCGGTTCTTGTTACATATGATACGAATTAAATGTTTTTGTTCTGTTAGAAGTGGCGTTATTTTGTGTTGACTGGCACCTCCCCAACAAGCCAATCCGTACTCCATTTTTGAGTTAAAAATCTCATTATAAATGCAAGTTAACACCTCTGTTGGGCATATGTTTTTCAGGAGATATATTTGTCTTATAGTGCACATAGCATATTTTTTCAGAGCACCAGTGTGCTGCGGCCAAGACATTTTTGCATCCAATAGAATACCCAGATACTTAAAAGTCGAGACGGAATCAATTTTGAAGCATTGTGAGCGCCAACTTAAATGATCATTATAAGTATGTTGAAGTGTGTGTTGCTGAATTGTAAATATTTTTATCTATCGAGTACTTGTTGCAGTCTGGGTGATTAAATATAAATTTTGTACTTTCCTTGCAGTAGTATAAAAGAACATAATTTTTATTTCATCACTCAGAATAAGTTTATGAATAGCAAACCAGTGCCTCAGAATACTTAAATCATGGTTAATACTGGCTGTTAAGTTAAGCAAAGAGTCACTGGATTTTGTGGACGGCATATCATCTGCAAATGCTACTGTCTTACTTTTGAAATCTTGATGAAAAATTGAGTTGATGTAAATGAAAAAAAGTACTGGGCCTAAAACTGATCCTTGTGGTACACAACAAATTTCAACATTTTCTTATCCAGACTAAAGATGTTTTGTAAAAAGCTATTTGTAAAATAAATTTGTATCAAATTTTTCATTCTATTTGAAATAATAAAGTGTTTTATCAAATGCAATTTTAAAAAGAAAAAAAAACATGATCCCAATTCTTTCGCGCATAGAATTAAAAGAGGATGAACCACACGGGGGTTGGCGAGCGAAGCAAAGTCTTTCGCGCAGTGTGGAAGAGAGAGAATTAAAAAGAGAAAGAGCTACGCGTTGGTTGGCCAGCGAAGCGAGCAGGGGGAAGAGCCCCCTAGTTTTAAAAATTATATTTTACCTAAAGCCCAGCAGAAGTTGTAAAGAAAAAAAAAATATAGTTATTTTAAAAATATTTATTGAGGGTATTCCTTTAATCATATAAATGCCTCGAAAACCTCGTAAGCTTGTAATAAGTAGTTGTCAAAATCGTATCGATTTTGACAGTTTTACGAGTTTACGGAATACCCTAATTGATTAAAAATTATTCAAAATTGATAAGTAGCTCAGAGAATATGAGCTGAAAATTTTTTCCTATTGTGCGCCGTTTTGCAATTTTTTATTTTTTCCAACGGCTCTACGCAGAAAAGATGGAAAATATTATCTGGGTCCTCTTTTGCAAAATATGCCAAATTTGTGCACTTATGTTTTGCTACATTTTTTAAAGTAAAAGTAAATAAATAATGTAAAATAGTATAAATTAACTTATGAATTCTGTAGACTTTTGACAAAACATCCAACTGGGAATAAGACAGTTTAGTGGAATTTAGACATAAATATCAAATTTAAATACTTTTTAACTGATGTAGACATCATGTCTATGGCTTTTAGCTATAGAGATATAGTATCCGATCACGTTGTTTTTTTTTTTTTTTTTTAATTGCATTTGATAAAACAGTTTATTATTTCAAATAGGGTGAAAAACTTGATACAAATTTTTTTTACAAATAGCTTCTCACAAAACAAATTCAGTCTGGATAAGAAAATGTTGAAATTTAATATTTTACTGTATTTAAAAATATTTTGAATTTACAGCTTTTTACGTTTTGAAATTTATGTTTCAAATTTTTTTTTTTATGAAAATTTATTCCGAAATCAAATTTTGAGAAAATTAGGTATATATTTTAAAATATTCCTATTATTTCAATAGAAAACGGATTTTTTTTAACGCCAAAAGCAAATGTGATAAAAGCACTACTTTTGTGATAAGCTTCCTTTTTATGAAAAAAATATTAGCTTTTCATTCAAAATCATTTGTTTTTATTCTCAATTTTATTAAGTTCACAATTTCGATTTAAGAGGAAAAACAACTATGCACATTGTGCATTGCACAACTATTTGTTAAATATTCGTGTATAATTTTAAACCTTAATACTTATCCCAATTCGTACACAATTCTTGCAACGACAGAGAGTATAAATAAAGTAATAGAGATGGAATTCGATCGAGCATATCTATCGAACATAAAGCCCACGAAAATTTATTGAGGTATTTTTGTGCAGATGAATGAAATTTGAGAGGATCTCGAATGTGCTCTCATCTCGTTTACAGAACTACGTTTTCTCCATTTCTACGATTTTTTGTTTTGTTGTGGTTTTCTTGTGTTCCTTTTTTAGGTTTTCAAGGAATTTTTTTTGTTTGTCTGGCGCCTATTATTGTTTTTATTTTCTAACGAATCTTTTTTTTTAAGGAATTTTGTCTTCGCATATGTTGTTTTTTTTCATTCACATTCTTTATGAATGAAATGAAATTTACGATTTGGGTTTTAAGGTTTATGGATGTTGCCAAATTTCGTCAGGTCATTCAACTTTAGAATTTTGTTTCTAAGTTCAGATTTTCATGTTCAGAAAATGAAAAATTATTTTTTTTCCTAAGTCAAAAAATTGAAAAAATAGGTTTTTTTTCCAAGTCCAAAAATTGAAAAATAAGTTTTTTTTCTAAGTCGAAAAATTGAAAAAAAGTTTTTTTCCAAGTCCAAAAAATGAAAAAAAAAAGTTTTTTCCTAAGTCCAAAAATTGAAAAATTACTTTTTTACAATATTCTAGATATGTATTTGTTGTATGTTTCTACACATAGATAAGAATACGGATAAACCGATTTTAACGAAACTTGGGGCAATGATGCATATTATATGCACGGTATGAACTATGGTCTAGGGTTTGACTTTGTAGATATGTACTCCTAAAAGCAAGGCATCTACGAAAAAAGTGTTCAAGGCATAAAATGCTTAGAATTGTCCAAAAAATACGTGTGAATTTTTTCAGAGTTTTAGGAATTTTTTTTTACCCTCTTCCATGGGAAAGATCCTGTAAAAAAAGAATTAAATTTTAATACCTAGGATATTTTTATCAAATTTCTAAATAGCCCATTTTATTCAATGTTATTTTTTATCATTTTTGTTGTGTCTGTACGATTTTACAAACAATGTTTTGGTTATGCTTTCTTACTTTCATTTTCTTTTGTCTGTCTGTACCACATATTGCGACAAGTGTAAAGAAAGCTATAAATTCTTGGAAAACTGTTCTTGGGCGATTTCAATCAAAATTTTAGGAAAGTTTGAAGTTTGTGCAGCCGCGAATTGCATTCCGTGTTACAAAGTTGGTAGTGACAGTGATGTTTTTCAAGTGCGATTTTTTGTGTATTAAAAGTGTGATTAAGATGTACCGGAATAGTTTATTTGACATTTTGAAGGCTGAAGCTAAAGCTGCAGCAACAGAAACGCGTTCTGATTCGCCACCAACAACATTTAGGATGTTGAACATACCACGGTATGAGTCAACTGACTTGCCGTTCATGACACCACCATACACAACATCAACCACGACACCAACACCATTTAGGGTGTTGGGCAAAAAATTATGTGACGTTTCGGTGATACCACTTGTATCACCAAAAACAATATCATCAAGAGCAACATCAACAATCATAACAACAATAACACCATCCACAACATCAACCACAACACCATTTAGGCTGTTCAGCCAAAATTTGTATGATGTGTCATTGACGCCAATATATCACAAAGGATAAAATCAACAACTACAACATCAAAAGCAATTACTGCACCACCACTACCATCGGCAAAAACGCCTTACCCTAATACGTGCCTGAAGGATGATAGGGACGATGTCGCAAAATTTCCAAAATTGGCAACAGCAACAAAGAAAAATGTAAGAATTTTTTTATTTTTTATCATTAACTTATCATAGACCTTAAAATGGACATTAAAAAAATATACATATATGTATATATAAATAATATATGAGCCGTTCAAAATGACAATGGTGCAACTCCAAAACGAGGCAAAAGTAATGTCAAATAAAATAAAAACAAAACAACGCATTCATGGTTTTTCATAGAACGCAATACATATCTGTGATTTTTTGACAAAACAATCTAACTTGAAATTGGCAACTTTTCTGGAGAGCTAAAAAATTTATTAAATGCTTTTCAATAATGTGGCTCAATTTCGTTGATGCAGCGTTGAATCTCCTATTTCATACATTTCTACTAATCTTAAACTGTTAGCTAGCAAACTATTTTTTTTTTTATTTTTTTTGGCTGACAACACTTCACCTCACGAATGACGTTAAGTTGAAATCTTGCGTGAACTTTGGGACACCCTTATATCTTTGGAACAAAAAATCATAGAGAAATGGCAATTACATCAAAAGAAGCGTATTTAAATTTTGAATTTAGGACTAAAATCCTGGAGAATTGTCTTATCTTGACTTAGGTTGTTTTGTCAAAAGTCCACAGATATTTGTAATTTTTTTTTTTTGGATTTCCCAACATTTTAGTGAAAATTATAAAAAATATGTGCGCACTCTCCACATATCTACTTAGGAACTACGATATATTCTAGAAAAAAAAATGGAGGGATCGATATTGGTTCAAAAGTTATTAACAAAGTACTGTAGCGTAGCACAGTGGTGACATCTGGAATATCTCGTCGCAAAAATCATAACTTTTGAACCATTTAAGATATTTTAATTCTGTTTTCGGTTATAGATAGAATCTTTTCATTTCAATTTCATTTAGATTGCATTGCAGAGTGAAAAGCAATGTTTTGTTGAAGTACGATTTTCTGTAAATTGCGTACGTATCGTTAGGAAAATCTCAAATATTTCAGAAATTAAATTAAATTTCAGAATTAAATTAAATCAAAAAATAAAAAAACACATGTCCTCCCACGCCCCGACTTTACTTTAAATTAAAGCCTAATTTATAAGCTTTAAAATTATGTATGACTCAAGATGGGATCGTCCAAGAAATACGTGTGAAATTTTTGCACGGCGTCAGTACATTGTTAATAACCTTTGAACCAATATCGATTTCTAAAATTTTTTACAAATTTTTACTTGTTGCTACCTATATTAATTTTTTGGAATAACACTGTGCAACAAAGTAGAGGTTTTTAAAAACCTCCAAGAGGATTGAAATGTGTTTTAAGTCTATTTTGATCTCCTTAACAATTATATACATATTTGCTTAAGTGTTAAAAAAAATATTTTACGAGATCGCGCCTTAAAAATCACTTAACCCATTTTCTGCCGCTGTTCGGATATTTTGTCATTTTCATACATACGGTTCGTCATAGAAAAAAAATTGTTCATGCATTTTGTAGAACGTTTAATTTCCTATAAGGATCTCTTCGAAGTGTTTTTTCGTCAGATTTACCATTCATGAGATATCGCGACTCGAAAATCATTCAAAACTAAGCATAGTACACACAAAAAAAAACAACATAATATTAATGAAAAAATCATCGAATTTGAGCCAAACACAGCATTCATTGACTATATGAATCATTTTATTGAAATTTTAGAACTTTTCGTAAAATATAAGAACGAAGTTCATAAATTTTTTTTTTAATTTTTCAAAATAAAAAAATTTACGAATTTCGTTCTTATATTTTACGAAAAGTTCTATAATTTCAATAAAATGATTCATATAGTCAATGAATACTGTTCTCGGCTCAAATTCGATGAATTTTTTTATGTTCTATTTTTTGTGTGTACAATGTTCAATTTTGAATGATTTTCAAGACGCGATATCTCATGAACGGTAAGTCGGACGTAAAAACAGTTCGGAGAGAACCTTATAGGGAATTAAACGTTCTACAAAATGCGGGAAAATATTTTTTCCAGAACTAACCGCTATGGAGATTTTTTGAAAAAACCGAATTTAGAAAAAAAAACTACCATATGTAGTAGTGTAGCATTTTGCGGCAATTTTGCTAATGTCGATAACACAGTGCGACACACGAAAAGCGAACTAAAATCCGTTATGAGGCGTCGAAGAACTCGCCGAAACAAGTAATTCTACCAGAGCGTTTTGCAAAGTTGATTCATATAAGGATTTTAGGTCATTTTTGCGATTTTAAGATGAATTTTTTTCGGTTAAGTTTGTTCGGCATTTTTTTTTCTTCTAGACAATAGCTACAACATTGCTGAAGTCATCAAAACAATATCTCGGCTCGTTACCGAGATATAGCCATATGAAAAAATCGAAAAATCGCTCAAAATCGCTCAAAGTTCCAATTTTCAGCTTGATAATTATAATTATAATGCTGAAAATTGCAACTTTATGCCTTAAATTGGATTTTGAGCGACTTTTCGATTTTTTCATATGGCTATATCTCCATATGGCTATATCTCCATATGGCTATATCTCCATATGGCTATAGATATTGTTTTGATGGCTTCAGCAATGTTGTAGCTATTGTATAGAAGAAAAAAAATGCTGAACAAACTTAACCGAAAAAAATTCATCTAGTGCCTTAAAATCGCAAAAATGACCATAAAATCCTTATATGAGTCAACTTTGCAAAACGCTCTGGCAGAATTACTTGTTTCGGCGAGTACTTTCGACGCCTTATAACGGATTTTAGTTCACCGTCAATGACTTGAAAAATGTTGCACTGTGTAAAAGAAAAATTCATGGAATTCATATTTATTACCCGATAGCTTGTTAGAAAGGTATTTCAATTTGCTATATAAGATAAAATTATGCTTTGACTAATTTAATTAAGTTTAAAAAAAATTTTCATTATTTTTTGCCTGAAACCTCAACTTGACCTTGACTTCTCTTGAGGGCCGGGTTATCGTTATTCGATCGCCGTGAAACTTCATAGTATTTGTTTTTATGACAATTAGAAGGATTTCAGGGGGCGCACATTGGTCGGAAAATCAAAAAGGCTGGTCGAAATTCGAAAAATAAAGTTGTTGTTTTTGCACTTTTAATTGTTGCTAATGGTAGAATATTATCCACCTTGCTCGTTTCAGTGGTCAGAAAGACCTCTGTGCCTAAAAAACTCTTCTCGTTTGAGTTTGAAGTTCACCTATTCTTGCGAAGGATTTTTTTATTTTTTTTAATATAAAGCGTCTCAGTAAACAAGTAGAAAAAATAACTTCTATTCATGTTTTTGCAATGAACCGAAATGGAGTCTCTCAGTGAATGTTTATTTAATATGTTTCTCAAATCCAAAGCGTTTTATCTCGTTCATAGTTTATGTAAATAGGCAACTGTTTCGTGAAAATATATACACAAAAAAATTGTTTAAGTGGTTTTTAATATGATAAATGTTATAGCATCCACGGCCATCCGTCTAGTTTCTACATGCATCTTATTCAAGGTACATTTTTCTATAAGCCTGTAAAAAAATTAGCTGCCCCGTAATAATTGATCCGAGAAACAAAACTTTAGTAGATAAAGATGCTGTTCAGCATATTTTGACCGGAATTTTGGATGTGCCATTTTGTGTTACAAAAATTAATTTCATATTTCTAATCAGCGACCTCAAAAACCCCAATAACTCTTCTTATTAATTAATATAGTTTTGCACTAAACGGTTCGTCATTGTGGATCCACCATTTTGTATTTCGTAAACTAGATTTCAGATTCATTATAAGCAACATCTGAAAATCCCATGAACCGTTTTTGGTGGTAAAAAATGCAGCTTAGGAGTATTAAGTCTACCATTTTGAATCCGCCATTTTGTTTTTTCTTAAAATAGATTTCAGATTCGTAATAAGCATCATGACAAACCTAAAACTACCGACTTTCGTGAGAATATATTTGGTTAAGAATTATTTGTGCACCATTGTGAATCCGCCATTTTGTTTTTTCAAAAATGGATTTCGGATTCATAATCAGCACCATCAAAAACCCCTTATAACCGACTTTCAGAATTTTGGCCAGCTTTTTCGATTTTCCGACCACTGTGGGCGGCATCAAAGAAAATCAGAAAATCGTAAAATAAGCGCATGCCTAGTGTAATACATGGTCACTTTCATATTTGGTAGTTATATTTCTTGCAGGTTTTTTTTTTCACCTCTTTGAAATTTGCAAATTATAGGGTGTTTCTTTTGGTAGTTCGTTTATAAGTTTTTTGTGCGTAAAGTTTTCGTTGCATTTTTTTGACCAGAGGCGAGGATTTTATTAGGTCACTTCTGCATCCTCAACCAGTAAGCAATAGCCATTTCAAATGATGCATCACCAACTGAAGCAATAGGTATTATATTTATTTTATCACTAAGTGGCAATAGGCAGAAATAAAAAAGTTTTGCCCTTTATATGTAAGTAAATGGATATTTTTTCGTATTAGTGAAAAGTTCATAAAAAACTCTCTGATATTCCCTTGGTCCTTGGCTTTCCTTACCTGGGAATCTTTTTCTTCATTACCAGAGTGCCTTTTGTTTATTATGTTTTTACAAAAATTCTTTAATCAATGTTAAAAAAAGCCTCATTATATTGTACAATTTTTTTAAGTTGATATATCGATTAAAAACTATATTAATTTCACTTTACAATGCATACGTAATTATGTATGTTTAATTTTTCAATAATTTTCTTCAATCCTTTCAATTTAAAAACTAAAAATATTTTCCATGATATTGTTTTCGATGTTGTTTTGTATTGTTTTCGATGTTGATTTGATATTGTATTGGATGTTGTTTTTGATGTGTTCGCAATGTCGTTGATGATGATGTTGATGATTATGTTGATAATGATGTTGATAATGATGTTGATGATGATGTTGATAATGATGTTGATGATGATGATGTTGATGATGATGTAGATGATGATGTTGATGATGATGTTGATGTTGATATTGATGATTGGATTGTATAATGAGGCTTCAATTCAATTTCAGTTTTTATTTATTGTTAGGCTTAAGTTTTTTTATATTGAATTATTTTTTTGTTTTATTAAATTATGTTTTTATTTTAAGATACTTTTTATCCATAGCTTTAAGTTTATTAGATTTAAGTTGATCTTTCTATGTAAGTTTATTAGATTTAAGTTGATATTTAGCTATTAGTTCCTAATTATGAAAATACATTTTTATCTTACGTATTTTAAATGTTGTAAGATTATTTAGATTGAAATTGAATTGAATTTTTTTTTTATCTTTTTTTTAATAAATTTTTATATTTTGTCATAATTGCGTGTTAGAAAAATGAATTAAAAAATTTGTTTTAAAATCGACCTTTGAAAATATATGACTAAAAGTTCAGTTGAACTAATTTTTATAATATATTTTGAAATATTAGTATTTTTTGATCAAAAATATGATTGTTCAAATTTATTACTATGTAAATCAAAATACCAAAGTCTTTATCGTTGTTAAATTTATAAAAAATTAAATCTAAAAATGAAGCATTCTTGTCCATATTTGTTTATGACATTTTTGGAAATTTGGCAAATAAGGTGCGTAAAAAACAATATAGATTATGGGTATTTCCAGATAAATGAAGATACGATTTACAAATACTTACTTATCACTTATTTCAACCTTCAACTAGGTATATTCAAACTTATACATATTTAATGCAGAAATATAAACATCATGTGCCAAATTCAAGAGAAATAGGATAACATAACATAACATAACACCTTCATTAAAACCATGATTATCTGCAATCGAAATATTTTAAACTTATTTGATCAATTACACCGCCACATAAAAAAAAGTAGTCTGTATATTTGACAAAGCAACCTAACTGGAGATAAGACAGTTCTCCAGGATATTAGCCATATAAAAATTTAAATACGCTTCTTTTGTTATAATCACCATATCTTTATGGTTTTCAGTTCAAGAGATATAAGGGTGTCCCATAACTCAAGCAAGATTCAAGCTTAGCGCCTGAATAACATTTTTACCTGTTTCTTCTTATATTTCACTTCTCCACACGGTGATCTTGAACAGTCGATAGGTGTTTTGAATATGTGGAGAAAATCTGTGAATGGGGTTTCATTTGTATTAGTTTAGTGGTCTGAAAAATGCAAACCTCGAAATTGTAGCTGATCATCCCCGCGAAATATCGCAAAAATACATATCCCATATAAAATAAAATAAAAAAAATTCAGAAAAAAAAACGCAACAAACAAATATAAAAATAGTTATTTTTAATGAATTTTGCAATGCTGAATCCGAATCCGGCCTTAGAATTGCTGTATCTTATACGGTTTTTGAGATATCTTAGCCTAAACAAGGAAAAAAAGCCGACTCTATGTTTTATTGTTGTGTTTTGGAGCTATATAACAGGACGTACATCCGTAAATTCTGATGCAAAAATGGAGAACTTTAATCAATTTTCTAAACCTAATTCAAGTAATGTCGATATTTTTATTTTTCTCGGCGATATCCTAACCTAAAAAGTTAAAAAAGTGCAAAAAACGTGTTTTGTCATTATTTCAGTCTACGATATTTCAGAGAAAAATTAAGCTATTGACATAATTTAAATGCGATTTTAAAGAAAAAGATTGGAGCTTTCAGATAATGTATTGAATTCTGCGTATGAATGTTTTATATTCTAGTTATATAGCTTCAAAATATAGCAAAAACGGTCTTTTTGCCTTGTTTAGGCTAAGATATCTCAAAAACCGTATTAGATATAGCAATTTTAAGGCCAGATTCAGATTCAGCATTGCAAAATACATTAAATATAACTATTTTTATATTTGTTTGTTGCGTTTTTTTTTTTCGATTTTTTTTTTTTTTTTATATGGGATATGTATTTTTGCGATATTTCGCGGGGATGATCAGCTACGATTTCGGGGTTTGCATTTTCCAGACCACTAAACTAATACAAATGAAACCCCATTCACAGATTTTCTCCACATAGCCAAAAAACCTATCGACTGTTCAAGAGTACCGTGTCCACTAAATGATATAATCGGAAAAAAATCACCAATAAAGTAATTTAAGGATTTCATAAAAACTTAAGCTCTTCAACGAATGAAAATCATAAAATGAAGCAGAAAAACTTTAAAGATATGTAAAAGTAAAACTCTAAACTAAAGCTAAGACTTCTGAGATATTTTTGAGATATTTCGTTTGGAAAAATATACCGTTACACAGGAGAAATATGCGTTCAAAAAGTATTGTTGTATACATACAACAAATGCATGAAAGGGTTAATCTAAATCTATAAATATAATTTGTCATCTAAAATTCATGACTAAAAAATTATACATATAAAAATTCAGTTCATTTGCTTTCACGCAAAATTGTAAGAATCTAAATTGTGCAATGCTGCAAAAAGTCATTGACCTCAGCAAAAACAAAATATCTAAATACGAATTATGAATAGAAAAACAAAATTCCTTAAAAAAAAAGATTCATTAGAAAACAAAAACAATAATAGGCGCCAGACAAACAAAAAAAATTCTTTGAAAACCTAAAAAAGGAGCACAAGAAAACCATAACAAAACAAAAAATCGTAGAAATGGAGAAAACGTAGTTCTGTAAACGAGATGAGAGCACATTCGCAAACCATAACAAAACAAAAAAGTTCTGTAAATGAGAAGAGAGCACATTCGAGATCCTCTCAAATTTCATTCATCTGCACAAAAATACCTCAATAAATTTTCGTGGTGTTTGTGTTCGATAGACATGCTCGATCGAACTCCATCTCTACAGAGAGTATAAATAAGGTATAGAGGTGGAGTTCGATCGAGCATGTCAATCGAACATAAAAAGCACGAAAATTTATTGAGGTATGAGAACTCCTACTTCAAGGTTAAATGAATTTTTATGAGGGCAAAGATCTGGCACTCTTTTAAGCGAACTTCATTTTTAAGCTGCCAAGTGATCATAAAAATTAGCAAGTCGATTTCTTTACAAAAAAACCAAAATCTATATATAAATAGGCAAACGAAATCGGTTCAGTCCCTGTTTCTATACCTAAATCTCAACCGATTTGCTTGATTTTTTTTTTGTTGGAAAGGTGCTGAGGAGGAGCAGTGCATAGGACTATATTTTTTTAAGTGGGCGGTGCCACGCCCCTATATGGAAAAACGCTCTCACGGCTAAGCCGCTACATCGATTTTAACGAAATTTAGTATGGAGATAGGGTTGGCACTAAGGAACGATAATATGACCATTATGTTTTTTAGTGAGCGGTGCCACGCCCCTAAATGAAAAAAACGCTCTCACAGCTAAATCGCTACATCGATTTTAACGAAATTTAGTATGAAGATAGGGTTAGCACTAAGGAACGATAATATGATCATTATGTTTTTCAGTGAGCGGTGCCACGCCCCTAAATGAAAAAACGCTCTGACGGCTAAGGCGCTACATCGACTTTAACGAAATTTGATATAGAGATAGGATTGGCACTAAGGAACGATCACATGACCATTATGTTTTCAGTGGACAGTGCCACGCCCCTAAATGGAAAAAACGCTCTCATGGCGAAAATACTGCATACGATTTTTATGAAATTTGGTATAGATATAGAGTTAGCACTATACAGCACGATAGCATGATTGATTTTTATGAATTTTGGTATAGAAAGATATCAAAAACTGTTTACTCTTTGGTAGGAGTTACACGCCTCTAAATGGAAAGTACGATATTGCAACTTAGCTGCTGCATCGATGCAGATAGTCCGAACCCTAAGGAAGAATATTAAAAGCTTTTTGTGTTTTATCGACCAAGGAAGGGTATAAAAACTTTTTCCTTTATTTTATGGTCAAATCGAAATGGTCGAATTTCGGCCACAAGGCGAACTCTAGTATGTAAAAAAACATAAACATTACCTAACTCATTCACACATGCGCAGTTTAATCTGCAGAACATTTGCATTTCATTCCCTCCTACATAGCAGTTGTTGTATTTGCAATTGTTTTTCTTGTTGTTGGTACATTTTGTTTGCACGTTTTTTTTGCTATGATCGTTAATGGTTTTTTTCTAAGGAGTTTGTGTTTTCATTTGTTGTTGCTTTTTTTGTCTGTTGATACAAATCCTTTTGAAGCAAAAAACAAGTTTAACCGGCGCGCAGGAAATTGAATAGGTTCAAAATTAATAAATTAAACATTGTTTTTACACCCTACACTTAGGTTACATTCACTTTGTCCAATCGTTAGAGACGCAGAGAATGAGCCGTTTTAGGTTTAGAAAATTATAAAAGGTAGACGGGAATCGGTAGAACACCGTCAAATGTAAGATTCTGAACTACTTTTCTTAGTTCCATTTTTCGAAATTCCCAAAACGAACGGAGATGTAGCCATCGGAAGATCGAGATATAGCTTTATGAAAACTGGTATAAGTTCAGAACTCTTTGATGAATTTAATAATACTGGTATCGTATCAAAGGTATTTTAATTGGCTTCAAAATCGGAACACAAAAGTTTAAAATCCGAGTGATTTTCAAAATATGGCGAATTTTCGGTGTTATTGTAATGTTTTGCGAATTCTCATGAAAATATATTTGTTTTACTTTTTAGTTTTTCTATAAAAAAATGTGCTAATGAAGGAAATCACAGACAAATTGCATATCAAATGACAGGAAATAGATTAGGCTTTCATATTTTGTTACCAAAGTTATGAGTTAATAAGACTTTTTGAAAAAAAAAAAACTTGTAAAAATTTTCGAAAATTCGCCATATCTCAAAAAGCTTGACTCGGATTTAAAACTTAACTGCAACAATTTTGTAGCCAATTAATATAACTTTCATATGACACCAATATTATTAAAATCCATTCAGGAATTCGCAACTAAAACCGGTTTTGATAAAGCTATGTCCCAACCTTCCGATGGCTATATCTTCGTTTCGGAAAATGGTACTAAGAAAAGTAGTTCCAAATAGTCCCAAGATTTTTACATATTCCGGTGTTCTACCGATTCCCGCTTACCCTGTATACTAGAGCGCCCACAAGATATATGAAATGTGCAAAATTGTGAATTTGTTTGCTCCCCGTCCATTTCCTGAAATTAGGGGTCAAAAAAATAAGATCTCAAAAAAAATTCGGAATCGGTAGGGGAAAAAACCCAGCCGGTTTTCGATCAAAGGTCGAAAAATTTACTAAAAAAAGGGATTTCGCTTTGACTGCCCGTTACTGCAAAACTGTTAATTTTTTCATAGTAATTTTAAGTCAACTTTTGTAGAGCATGACTAGATCAACATTATCTTCTTAAAAAGTTTTGGTCCAAAAATTAAATTTGTTGTTGTTTCGGTACAGAAACTTCAATTTATTAAGAAAATTTTCATGACTTTTTTTCTATAAATTGTTTTTTTGTAATTTTCAAAGAGCGGAATATTTGTTCTGGAATTCTTATATTGCATGGGATTAAATGTTTATTAATTCAACAAAAAAAATGTTTTAAAAATATTAAGTTTTAATGTATGGAGCCGGTCTCAATGTTGGAAAAAAATTAGTATTCTACTCTTTTTTCTTTTAATCGCTACTTTCTTGGATGCAACAAAATGCATTTTTAGTTGGTATTAAATGCATCATTTAGAACTGCTATTTGCCTTCAAAATGAGTTATGAAATGGGTTTGTGCGATTTTTTTTTCAAAAAGTTATGATCATTTTAAAATGACAGCATGAAAGTTAAAAATCATATATGGATTTTCTATAGCAATTGCCATATTACTATATCTTTTATAATGTTATTTTAAAATGGTCATAACTTTTTAAAGAAAAATTATACAAGACCATTCTGTAACTCATTTTGAAGAAGAAAAACAGTACTAAGTGACGCATTTAATAAAACAGACCAAAACGATTTTGTGCGTGCTCTACACAACCTCAAAAATCGTGTTTTTTGAACATTAGGGGTGAGATATCTCACAAACTATAAGTGATACAGCCATTTCGCGTCCAATTTCGAATTCAGCATTAACGACTACATCTAAAATGACTATTTTGGTTTTGGTTTGTAGTCGTTTTTTTTAAATACCGTTTTTCGACCTCATTTTTAAAACCATGCCATGAACCGATTTTGAAAACTTTTTTTTTCTTATTCAGTAAATACTCAGGTGCAATTTCACATCTTTGTGCAGTTTTTGACAACTTGATTGAAATTTTTTCCTGAGCTGCGTGCACGAAATTCGAAATTTTCGATTATCTCTGCTGAAACAGCCCAAAAACGCACTAAAACGAAAATAAATGCTATTTTCGTGTTCAGCAATCCCAAATTAGTTAAGGAAATATGACTACTAAAATGGTTTCTTACCAAATTAAAAATTAAGAAGAAAAAATAAAAAAATAAATTTTTTTTCTTAACTTTGAAACGGGCTCCATTTCTTAAAAACTAAGATTTTTTCGTAATTTTTCTTTTAAATTAATCAACATTTAATTCCCCACAATATAAAGATTCCAAAACAAATATTCCACTCTTCAAAAGTTACAAAAAACCAATTTATAGAAAAAAAGTCATGAAAATTTTCTTAAAAAATTGAAGTTTTGGTACCGAAACAACAACAAATTTAATTTTTGTACCAACATTTTTTAAGAAGATAATGTTGACCCAGTCATGCTCTACAAAAGTTGTCTTGAAAATATTATGAAAAAATTAACATTTTTGAAGTAACGGGCAGTCAAAGCGACTTCCCTTGTTTTAGTCA
Organism: Calliopum simillimum; assembly: GCA_951812925.1. Classification (NCBI taxonomy): domain Eukaryota; kingdom Metazoa; phylum Arthropoda; class Insecta; order Diptera; family Lauxaniidae; genus Calliopum; species Calliopum simillimum. The sequence goes on along the minus strand of OX638370.1, from coordinate 56,253,515 downwards.
ATTTTTAGACGTTTGATCGAAAACCGGCTGGGTTTTTTCCACTACCGATTCCAAATTTTTTTTGGAGATCTTATTTTTTTGACCACTAATCTCAGGAAATGGGCGGGGAGCAAGCGAAATCAGAATTTTGCACATATGGGCGCTCTACTGTATACACTCATTTAAAAATCGTTTGAATTAAAATGCAAATTTTCAGAGGTAGACGGAACTTTTATTGTGTGCGGTATAGGGTATATAATATTTCGCTTTATTCTTCATTTTTTGTTTGCTGCTGCGGGGATTGTTTTTTTTTTTTTTTTTTTTTTGATTCTATGAATGGTTTTTTATTTATTTTGTTGTTGGAACGATGGTTTTGTTCATTTGCAACTATATTGCCAAATTTCGAAAAGAACAAAGAAATAAATTTATAAAATTTTAATTTCATGCTCATATTACAAAGTGAAAGTGATATATTCTTTGTTTCAAAATATTTAAAGGCTTGCATTAAATAAATTAAAAGATAAATATATGACAGTTATAAAATATTTAGTTGTTGATGCATAAAGTGCTGAATTTTACTTTACTTTATATTAGAGGAAGGTTAAATTTCGCAGATTATAGGTATGTACTTTATTTTAGCGTTAAAAAAACATATTTAGGGTACTAAATAGTTGTGAAAATCAATATGAATTTTGACAGTTTTTTGAGTTTACAAGGTTTTCGAGGCATTTACTCGTTTTAAGAAATACCCTAATTGTCTTTACAAAATGATATAATTTTGATCCAACTTTAATAAAAATAGGCTTTTTTGTAATATCTTGTTTTTTTAGACGATCTTTGTAATCGAAGAGAAAGTCTTGGATCTCAAAATTTTCCAGCTAAATGGTTTCACATAATTTTGTCCAAAACAAACCATTTCCCAGATATTCCCCAAATACCTTTTTTTTATTAAATCTGTGGCAGGAAGGAAAAACTACTTAAGTCGATTTCTGAAAAAAAAGCAGAGCAGTTTAAATTTATTTTATACAATATAAATAGAATTTATGTTGCTTCGCTTTGTTATCGAATATCAACTTAAGCAGTTTTTCCTTATTGCCACAGAAATATAGACCAAACTATATTAAATATATAGTTTCTGTGGAATTTTGACAAAACAACCTAACTCGAAATTGGCATCTTTTCAGGAGAGCTAAAAAACTATTGTACTTTGATGCTTCTTAATTCTTTTTGTGTAGGATTTGGGACAAATGTAAAAGTTTTTTATTATACATTAATACCAAACGATTATTTTCCAGTAACTTTTTTGCTCTAAGGTCAATAGTTTTTAATAAAATTGAAATAAAATGTTTTTGTCAAATATTTTTTGATTTAAGAAATTCAGTTTTTTCCATAGGAAAAGTAACTTATTTCGAAGAAGTGCTTTTGTAAAAAATTTTTTGGCATTTAAACTGTAGCTTATCTCGACTAAAAAAAGATGTTTTGTGAACAAAAACACCCTTTTTTTATGTCGACTTAAATTGTTTTGTGAAAAGCATTTGTAAAAGTTTTTGTTGTTGCAAATGCTCGAATTTTTCAACCTATTTGAGATTAGTTGTTTTGTCATTGAGATAGGTTGAGATAGGTTGATTTTCGATTCTATACCTCTGCAACTAAAAGTCATAGAGATATTTAAATTTTATATATATGATTAAAATTTTAAAAAATTGTCTTATTTTGAGTTAGGTTGTTTTGTCAAAAGTCTACAGATATGTAACTCTAAACAGTAAAATAACATATAAGGTGTTTTCGGAAATGCAACTTAACTTGGTTGCACTGTGCATCGCATAGTATAATGCTCAACACTAAACCTATTACCGCGCTTTTCGCTTAAATATTGCGCTTCAATTGTTGCATTTATAACTATGTGATTAGAACAGTGTTCCCAGAAGGTGCACTATGTGAATATAAATTATGCTACAGCGGTAGTACTAACGTAGTCTTGCATATCTGAAAATACTTTTAATCTACTTAATTTATCAAACATAGTTTTGCAGAAAAGACTTAACAATTACATAAAAATACAGAGGAAAATTTCACCCAGGAATACAGGAAAATATAAAATTTTTCGTGATTTTTCTTAAATCGACATAAGCTATTTTGGTAAAATAGCAATTTATGTAAAGTTATTTTCAGTAGTTAATTAACACGTTAACAATTATATGTAACATTTTGTTATTTAAACGTGTACTTTTAGATGTGTTTCCCAAAAAAATGAATATATCACTTAGACCATTTTCACAATGTGAGCCTGAAGTTAAAAATTAAAACAAATTCCTTTTTGTGCTTTTCAAAATTTGGCAACGACGCAAATTGAACTAAAAGAGTTTTTCAAAATCCAAGCAAAAATGAAATTTAACCCTTTATTGCCCATGACCACCTTTTGGGATCATCAGATTCCAATGCATATGAAGCAAAACACGCCAAGTGTACCAGGTTTAAATTTTTGGTCTCCGATTTTGCTCAAATTTGGCAATATCGTAGATCCGGTGTGCAAGAACAACAATCCGGGAGGATTTGGTCCTAGTTCCATTTGTTGTTAAAATACAAGGTGTTGAAGTTGGCGTTTTTAGTCATTTTCATGAAAAGGGTGTTTTTTCAAAAATGTTTAGCTAGCACTAAAATTTGTAAATTTATAAATCTAAGCTACAGGTCCCATTCATTTTGAAGTGTTCTTTTTACAAAAAAATATTTCTTGGTGAAAAAATTTTTTTTTCACCAAAATTTTTTACACTTAAAAATACTTTTGAATTTTTTTTAAAAAAACCCCCCTTAGATTTTTTTTTAAAAATACTTTAAATTAAAGCATAATTTATAAGCTTTAAAATGATGTTTGACTCAAGATGGGATTCGGACGCTACATGGGAGTTTTTGGCTTTTGCACGCCTGCGGCAGGCAAAAATCTTTTTTTACTCGAGAGGAAAGCATCTTACGTAAAAAGTGTTCGAGGCAAAAAATGCTTAGAATCGTCTAAGGAATACGTGTGAATTTTTTTGGAATTTTTTAAAACTTTTTTTTTTGAATAATTTTTGAAAAATTTTTATTATTAAAAATTTTCGCAAAAATTATTGAAAGGAAAAAATTTTTTTTTTTTAACTTTCAAAAAATACCAAAAAAAAATCACACGTATTGCTTGGACGATTCTAAGCATTTTTTCCCGAGTAAAAAAAGATTTTTGCCGTCAGCGAGCGTTCAAAAGCCAAAAACACCCATGTAGCGTCCGAATCCCATCTTGAGTCATACATCATTTTAAAGCTTATAAATTATGCTTCAATTTAAAGTATTTTTAAAAAAAAAAATCTAAGGGGGGTTTTTTTAAAAAAATTCAGAAGTATTTTTAAGTGTAAAAAATTTTGGTGAAAAAAAAATTTCTTCACCAAGAAATATTTTTTTATAAAAACAACACTTCAAAATGAATGGGACCTGTAACTTAGATTTATAAATTTACAAACGTTAGTGCAAGCTAAAAATTTTTGAAAAAACACCCTTTTCATGAAAATTACTATAAACGCTAAATTCAACACCCTGTATTTTAACAACAAATGGTACTAGGACCAAATCCTCCCGGATTGTTGTTCTTGCACACCGGATCTACCATATTGCCAAATATGAGCGAAATCGGAGACAAAAAAATTTAAACCTGGTACACTTGGCGTGTTTTGCTTCATATACATATGGCATACCGATAAGCAGATATTTGTAATAATAAGAACGTGAAGCAGTCGTGTCACATTTTTCCAGTGAATGTTATTCTTCCCGATATTATTTACATACGAGTATGGTATGCAAAAAATATCATTCATCTGCGTCTAATATTTTTACAGATAAGATATGTACATGTTAATAATTTGGTTTTTGGAGGGCCAGCTTAGGACCATTTCTCTTTGAAGATACTGATACATTGTAAAATTCCATTAAAATCAGTGTAATAAAACGCAGAATATATTCTTGCTCAGATTCACTTTTTAGTTGTCTATGTTTCAACCCCTCAAAACCATCTTTTTAATGTTAGAAAACATTTATTATCTAATTTTTACCTCTCATATCGAAAATAACCTTTTAATAAAATTTGTTAATCTGAAACGAAAGCTTGGGCACTAGAGGGTTAAATTGTAAAATTCTGAAAGAACAAAAAATTTGTGCGAGCCGGTTAAACTTGTTTTTTGACTTCAAAAGGATTTGTGGCAGTAACAAATACATCGAAAATGGCTATTTTAATTTCTTTTTGATCTTTCTATTTGTTTGGTTTCCTTAGAAGATCAATGGAAACTATCTGTTAACCTATTTTGCCAAAAATAACATGAAGTGCCAAGGTTTAGATATTGCGAAGAATGTTGTTTGACTCAAAAGATTAGGAACTAATGATTTTATAAGAAAAAAATGGTATCTTACGTCATCCCATTAAGAAATCGTATTGAATGCCTTGAAAACATGAAAATTAATTTTTTTTTTAAGTCGAATTTAATTATACTTAATGTTTTTAGTGAGTAAAAGTGTTACTAATAGCTTAGTTGTTGAAATTATTTTAAAAATAAATTAATGTATAAAAATATAAAAATTTTTAAAAAAATTCGCTAGCGCAAAATAAGAAAAAATTCAGTTCTTGAAAGTGCAAACACCACAAAAAATTAACAAATTTTTAAGCAAAATGGTTTATGTTGACTATATGAAAATTGTACTAATTTTACGAACTTTAAGTCATTATTTGCAAGAATCTAAAATGCGCTATGTAGAGAGATTGACTCCGAGGTTCTTAGTTCAATCCCGGCCTCAGACAAAAAGTTCAAAAATTTTTCAATTGTTATTTCATTTAATTTAAAATAAATTAAACAAAACATAAATTGGTCTGATGATGGTTACGTGGCGGTAACCGAAACATATGTCACAATAGCCATGCTTAGTAGTTTTTTTTTTCTCTAATCCTAATTGTCATGATTTTCTAAGTTGAAAAATGCATAGAATAATAATAATGACTAAAAGTTCGTAAAATTAGTACAAATTTTTAAGTTTAAAGTGCCGCTAAAAAAAAAATTGGGAAAGAGAAGATTTACTATTATTGATGCAGAATATGGCTCAAAATATTAAAAAAAAAATTCGATTTAATTTTTGCAAATACCTAATCTGGTTAAAAAGATATAGCGTTTAAATTAAAAGAAGTACTCAAAAATTCCTAAAAAAGTACCTCCAAGCTCGTTGCGGAATATCTAAGCGCAATTTTTTTTGGTTCCAAAGTTTTTTTTGTAATCAGCAATTCAGGAAAGTCGCGCGCACCTTGACTTTTTAACACTTTCGGATTTTGGACCACTCTATTGGTTACTTTTTCCGTTTGTGTTGTTTTATAATTAAAAAGCATCAAATCATTTCATTAGGTTTATTTTGAGTAGTGTTGTAAACGAGTCGGCTGTCGCTTATTTTCGTTTGCAGCGATTTAAGCGAGTTAAAAAATCGCAAACTTGGTATTAAAAAGTGACTGTCAACTCGAGTTCCAATTCGAGTCAAAATGGTTATCGACTCGAGTGACTTGAGTCGAAAAAGTATTCGACTCGTTACATCACTATTTACAAATAAAATGTAGTTAAATAATAAAATAATATTTACTCCAAATTCCCTACATTTGACTTTATGTAGAGTAAATTGCATATACTTACATAAAAAAAAATGTGTGACCATTTTGAATTTGTAATTCTAGTTAAAATTATTTTATTTTTTTACGTACAAAAAATGAGTTTCATAATTTTCACTCCACTCCAGTAAGGTATTCCTTAGATAGTTCTAAGCATTTTATGCCATATACACTTTTTTCGTAGGATGCCCTGTTTTTCTCTAATGCTGAAAAAATACTTGCACGACAGTTCTATATTGTTAATAATTTTTGAACCAATATCGATTACCCCAATTTTTTTTTCCATGCTATAGTTTCGCCTACTTATTTTTTATAGTTTTCTCAAAGGCGAAAAAGTTGCTTTATTTTTATGTAGGGGAAAGTCGTCAGGGTTGGGCCACTGTTATTTCTCGTATAAGACACGTGCTGCCATCTGTGTTATAGCGTCGAATTATTGTTCTCGATGTCAGAAAACTTTTTTAAGCATTACTTTTCACCGGGATTGTCCGTAAAAATTTTTGTGCTTTCGTGTAGTTTTCGATAGTTCAAAAAATTTTGTAATAGCAGGGAAAAATGACTCGAAACTTGGAAAAGAACAATGCCACCGAAAAAGTAAGTATATATATCCAATAAGTCGTGAACCATTATCAGGTTCCCAAAGGGAAAATTTGATTCCCTAACCTGTTCACATGTAGTATTGAGCGGTAGAAAAACACACTTGACGTCAGGGTTGAGCCACTCGTGTAGTCAGGGTTGGGCCACATCAATTTTTATTTAGAATCAGTAAAATAAAATCACTGAATCGGTTTTTCGGAACACAGAACATTAACATTACAGTTTTGGACAGTGTTGCCAACTTAGTGCTTTTAGCACTAGATCTAGTGCTTTTTTGGGATTAATACCCGAAAAATTTTTGGCCTAGTGCTTTTTCATTTTTAGTGCTTTTTCTAGTGCTTTTTTCTTTCTTCTTGAAGACTTTGTTTTGCTTTGAATAAAGTTCATAAAATGCTGATGTGAACAGGCTTTTAATTTGGAATTAGAAAATAGTGCTACGTCCTTTTGGATCAATGAAAAAGGTTTCAAAGATCCCTTAGACCTAAACCCTTTTGAAGATCTAGCAAATTTAATCCTACGTGTGTTATCATTGCCATATTCCAATCCTGAAGTAGAAAGAGTATTTAGTTCGATGGCTGTGTTTAAATCAAAAATAAGAAACAAACTTTCATTTAATTCTGTAAATTCTTTACTCCATATTAAATATGGATTAAAATGGAATGGTTGCTGCTGCGACAGTTATGAATTACCAGATGATACATTGTTAAAAGTTAATAGTCTGCAAGCATACTAGAAATCAGAATATTACATAGAAACCTTCGGCTAGGAGGAACCCGAAAGTAGTGAAAATAATCTAATAGATTTGTTTTAAACTTATAAGCTACAAGTTCGAGTCATCTAAAGCCAAAGTAATGTTGATCTTAATTTTATGTATATATATTATATGTGTCGTTAAATATCAAAACTGCCTAAGTCCCTCTGAGATTTTTAGGCAAAATAGAATAAATTTCATAGAATTGTTTTTAATTTATTTTATTTTGCCCACATATCAGAGAGATGTTTTACCACACATATACACGTATATAGGGTAAAGGAGGGAAATATGGACTACGTGGGTAATATGCACCACATGGATATTTTCCATTCCGCACATAGGATTTACCGTTATTCATATTTAAACGTTACGCCAATACCTAAAGCTTATGTCAGTGCGATTTTAGCGTTCGGTGAAGTCACATGGTTCTGTTAAGTTCTTTTTTCTAAAAAAGAGTTAGGTAATCATTTTTTTCCAGTGAGTAAATTGCATTATTTCACTTTAAAGATATGGTGTTTTTAAATAAATGGTTAACTATATAAAGTCAGTGAATACCATTTATAATTTATCAGCACAAATATGTTCATTGACCACAAGAGTTTTTGATAAAACACCATTTATTTCACCAACACATGGTGCGGGTAATATGGACCATCAAAGAAAAAAGCCTCAAAAAACAAATGTAATTATCATCTACTTTAGATGGAAAATCTAGTGGTAGTTTTCATGACGGGTCTGATTTTCATTATTTATAATTCGTAAGCTACAAATGAATAGAAGATGAAAAATGCATATAATGTAAGACCTTTTACTCAGAAGATCACCCTGGCGAATTTTGGTTTGAATGTGTAATCTGACGTTCTTGGAGTCATGAAAAATGCGCCGGATATGGAAGTGATATTTTTATATGCAACTTCTGTACCAAATTAACATGTGGGCCAATATGAACTATATAGTCCACATAACACTACACTTTTTTTATCTTCATTTTGAATATTTTCAGTTTTTTAACTTTTTTTCTTTATCCTGATGAGATATTTATCTAAAAGTGAATCAAAAGAAAGGTTAATTGTTTCCATTGACGAATGACATAACTTTAATTGTTTTGTTTTATGCTTTTTGAGTTTTATTTAAAAAAGAAAGATTGGTGGTCCATATTTCCCTCCCTTACCCTAATAATTACACAGGCCTGCAAATTCGACACTTTTTTTCCTCTCTTGATTTTTGAAGCCAATTATGGTGGTTTGGGACCTCCTAATCACGAATCTGAACTTGGTTTCTTTCCAGCACGTTAGAATTTTGAGATATTCCAGTTTTCATAACCTCAAAAATAATGAAAAATCGTATGTTTTTCATAATTATTTTAAATTTTCTCGAAATTCGGACGTGATAGAGGAATTCTTTAAACGGACTTGGGATCAGCATCAAAAAATACATTAAAAAGCACTCTCGCAATTTTAAGAGGGGTACTCTTGTTCGTCTGTGCAGCATTTGAAAACTTATTAATTCAATCACGTACTTACGTACTCTTCAATATCACGCCTAAAATACTCAACATATTTAAACCATTCTTGCACCATATATTTTTTTGGTGCTCCCCGTACGATCAAGATGAATGTTATGCATAATATTCATCCAGATATCAAGTTTCATAATGCAGGTCAAGTAATTAGATATTGAGTTATTTTTTTTTTTTTTTGTTCTTTGATTCGAATACCCCTATTGTCAAGACAAATCTGTCGAAATATCAGGCAGATAGATGCTGTTAATATGGTTTCAATATACCTACTGGTATAGGCGTAGGAGCGACTCAAATAAAATTTTCAATTATTTTGAGTTTTTTTTTTTGTATGAGGGGTACAACATCCCCTTGTTCAATCGATCCTATATTTCTTATAAATGTGTTGGAGCAAAAAAAAAAAAACATCTGGTGCTAATATGGTCTTGATACGTTCAGTAGTAAAGTCGTGGTAGTCTTATATATACAAAAGGCACTTAAGTAAAACTTGAATTACTGAGAATTGTGACGTGCTGGAATCTTTTCACTATTTTTCTCGTAATCAGCACACTTAAGTCTATAGAAATCGCTTTATAAAACTTAAAGAGGAAAACCCATGCATGACTGTGTTATTTATTGAAAAGTCTTTTTATAAAAGAATTGATTCATAATAAAAATGTTTTTATTAAAAATTACTAAACTTGTCGGTACAGGTACGAAACTTTTTCGTTTTTTTCTAATTTTTTTTTTTTTGTAAATTAGAATTTAGTGCTTTTTTTGGGAAAAAACGCGTTTTTTTGCCGGATTTGGTGCGTTTTCAAATTTAAAAGTTGGCAACACTGGTTTTGGATACCCCCAGAGTTGACACGAACGGAAAAGTAGCGAGTTCAATGGGCAAGCACGAGAAAGCAACGAGTGAAACGCACGAGGAACTATCGACTTCTTCTCGGAGCACGACTTCTTCGTCTCATGAGTCCATTCTACGATTTTGTCATTGGTCGGGCCTCTGCAAGCGGCCTCGCCAACAGTTAAATCTAATCGGGGGCGCCGCCCGATAAAAAGCACGTTCTTAACCTTCCCGGAGAACCGCGAAGAGTTACGTAAATAGCAACAGATGCGCGATGCTTCGAAAATGCCTAAAAAAGTCTGAATTGAAATAATTCAATCGCGTGCATTGAATGCAAATGGAGATTTCTCATCGGAATTTTGTATAATTGAATAAAAAACAATAAAAAGTTGCATACATATTCATTACGCACTATTTTAGTACATATTTCATCGATATTTGGTGGTGGCCCAACCCTGACTACAATGGCCCAACCCTAACTACTTTTTTTTTTGTAGTTTCATCAATAACTCTTTTTTCCGAAATCGCAGCGAGTTGTCCTAAAGGTATGTTACAGATATAGGTCCGCACTTTTAAATAAAACAAATAATTTGGTAGTATTCAAATATATAAAAAAGATACAGAGGAAAGTTAAAAAGTGGCCCAACCCTGACGTCATTCCCCTACGTATTTGAAATAGGGATTTTCAATAATAAATTAAACATTTTTTTACAAAATAAAAACACCATTTTATTCCCCGACCTATGCTAAATATCTTTTAAAAAAACATTTTTACAAAATTTTTACTAGTTGTTATAAAGCATCATTATGTTAAAGCCTTTTTTACTTTTAATTTCTTATGTGACTCACTTCTGAAGTTTTTGCCCATATGCCACATATATTATATAGTATCAAAGTGTTCGTATGAACCTGTACATAAATCCACCACTCTGATTTTGTGCTCTAACTTGCCAAAAATGCATCCAAAAGGATGATTTGGTAGTGAAAGAGTAGATATAGACGAGACGAACAAAACCCCACCACCAAATGCAATAAAACTTAGTTTACTTATGAGAAATCGAAAAAACCACATAATTTAAGGAGCAAAATTCAAACGGCCTTTTCTTGAAAACTAGTGCCAACTTGAACAAACTGAGCCAAATCGTATTTTATTTTGGCCTATATTTTCACCCCGCAGCGTCAGATCCAAGTAAAATTTTGGCGACAAAATTTTTTTCTACAGTGTAATTTTAGCAACAATTTCTATTTTTAGATAGAGATTTACTTTATATTCAAATTTTATGCCTCTCCATCATATGCGCAAGTAGAGCAGGAGGATTGTATCTACATACCTACCACACGAAAGGACCAGGGTTCGTACCCTAGTGCGGTCAGTTCATTTTTTTTTTTTTTTTGTTTGAATTTTGCAGTAAGGTAAATATCACTTAAATTTTTTCAAAAAAATTACTAGCAAACATACTTTCTGAATTGACTAAAATAGTCAAGTGAAATTTATTTCGATGTGGAGTTGTCATTAAAAACATTTTTTCGATCGGGTAAAAAAATTACTACGTTCGAGTGGCGATATTTCGATCAATTTTTAACCTAAGAAATTTTTCAATAAAGCATTTAAAGGAAATTTTATCTTATTTTTTGTGAAACTTTGTCGTTACCTATTTTTGATGTTAAAAAAAATGATCGCAAAAAGAGTAAAAAAACACAAGAATTCGAAATTTTTTTTGATTTCAATATTTTTAGCAAAAGCAATTTGTTTTTTAATATTTTCAATCAGTGATATCCAAACTCAAATACTAGCTTACAAAAAGTTTCGCATGAAGAATATCAAAATTTTGAATCTTTCGCTAGAAATTTCGAAGCTTATATGAATTTATGTTTTTTTTTAATTTCTTTTTGCAAAAATTTCTTTAATTTGATATTAAATATCTCAAAAAGTTTTGAATTAGTTCTTTTATTATATACATTAGACCGGCCGCAGCTTGTATGGAAAAAAATTAAAATCGGAAATTTATAAATATTTGTTACTAAATATATGAGGTTTGATGTAACAAATAATACCTGAAATTTTCAGCTTGATTTGAATATGCCTAGTCGTGCCTAGTGGGGTCGAAAGTACCCACATATCAAAATTTCCGATGATATGTGGGTACTTTCGACCCCACTAGGCACGACAAGGCATATTCAAATCAAGCTGAAAATTTCAGGTATTATTTGTTACATCAAACCTCATATATTTAGTAACAAATATTTATAAATTTCCGATTTTAATTTTTTCCATACAAGCTGCGGCCAGTCTAATATACATATAATATACTGCAGTTTTGTGAAAGGTGTCACTTCCTTTTAAGATTTATTATAATTTAATTACTTACTTCATGACAATAAAAAATATTTAAAACAAAAAATAAAGCTGCCTATTGCCTACCTATAGCGCAGAAAATATGTGCATACAAATCAGCTCTTTAGATGCGAGAAGGACGCACATCGCTATTGCATCTTGGGGATGCGCATCGAAATTTTCTGTTGGGTATTTACTCATTTTATTAGTGTTAATTGAATAAATTTGTTTTCCAAGGTTTAAATGATTGTTTGTTCTTTGTACAGCAATTAGAAACTTAAAATTGAATTATCTTGAAATGCCATCCTTCGACTTAGGGCGTTAATGCATGCAACGCCTCAATTATCAACGTAGCGTAACGTTGGAAAATCTAATTTCAACAGATCTCAACGTTGCGTACTGCTACGTTACGATTTCACTCATCTCTTACACGCTGCTGCCGTTTGATATGTTTTGACAGCCGATACTATACGTAACGCTGCGTTTACTAATTCCAGCTTTAGCCCAAAAAACTAAACGAACATTCTTATTACGGGATAAACGAACATTCTTATCAGGGATTAAAATAAGAAATTTTAAGAAGATCTCAAAAAAAATTTAGGAAGATTCCATAAAATGGTCAAACTCAAAAAGGTGAAAATTACTTTAGGAAACCCTACAAAAAAAAAAAAAGGATCCCACCAATATCTGATATTATATTTATTGGAGCGATATCGATAATGACAATCGACAAATATTGTTGAAATATATGTATTTCTTAAAACTTTTTTTAAATGGTTTCGTTTTGCTCAATATTCAACCGGTCTCTACGGTCTTTATCATTCAACCAAAATTGGATTTTTGGTTCTGGATTCCAGTTCAATATCCAATATTCAACCGGTCTCTATCATTCAACCAAAATTAAATTTTTGGTTCTGGATTCCAGTTTTCCGATTGAAACTTGGCATGTTGAAGTTAATATGTATATTAGAGCGCCCACAAGATATATGAAATGTGGAAAGTTGTGAATTTGCTTGCTCTCCGTCCATTTCCTGAAAGTAGAGGTCAAAAAAATAAGATCTCAAAATTAGGAATCGGTAGTGGAAAAAACCCAGCCGGTTTTCGATCAAAGGTCGAAAAATTGACATTGTTTGATATGTTGTTAGGCTGTGCAATTGACTATGATCATTTTGTTATTTGTGGTGACTTCAACATAAATCTTTTGTCCAGCGATCATCTTACTAATTCATTCCTTAGCGATTTAAATGAGATCGGACTCAGTGTCGTTAATACTAATCTGCCGACACGCTTTGCTAATAATGCGTGTCCTAGTTTACTTGATGTCTTTGTTGTGTCAGACGTCTCATCTGTTTTCCTTTTCGATCAATTATCATTCATATCTGATCATGACTTGATTTTTTGCTCATTAAATGTAACCTTCACTCCTATAACACTGGTCGACAAATTTCCGAAAAAATTTTGACTGGAGAAGAGGATGATGTTTCTTAAGTAATTTGGGTGCGCTGAATTCGAATCTGCAATTGGTTTTTCTCTATCAGGTCAGGTTTTGGAGATAATCGACCTTTTCGATTTTTGAGGTTATAGCTCCATTTTTTTGAACATATTTTGAGAAACCCAATTTCGATCGAATATGTTTTTACACTATTATAGAGAAAAATTTTTTAACTTTTGACAAGTGTACCAATATCTAAGATCCGATTCCAATTGGCTGAGTAATAGCAACGAAAAGTTCTTTTTTATAGTAGTTTTTTACACTTTTTCGTGTTTAAGCCAAATTAAACACGGTTTTTTTGCCAGTAGCTTATTAAATATATGTTTTTTTATATTTTAGTTCAATAGTGTATTTAATTGCAAATATTTGGAGTTCAATTTTAGTAAAATCGGATCATTTTTTAAAAAGTTATTAAGGTTTTAGTGAAACAAGACCATTTCGATTTTCATAGAAAACACAAATTATTTTTAAATTTTTGTTGAACAAATTCATTCAAAATCGAAATAATCTTATTTCACTAAAACCTTAATTACTTTTTAAAAAAGCATCCGATTTGGCTAAAATTGAACTTCAAATATTTGTAATTAAATACACTATTGAACTAAAATATAAAAAATATATTTATGTATAAACGACTGGCAAAAAAACCGTGTTTAATTTGGCTTAAACACGAAAAAGTGTAAAAAACTACTATAAAAATGAACTTTTCGTTGCTATAACTCAGCCAATTTGAATTGGATCTTAGATATTGGAACACTAATTGAAAGTTTAAGAATTTTTCTCTATAAAAGTGTAAAAACATATTCGATCGAAATTGGGTTTCTCAAAATATGTTCGAAAAAATGGAGCTATAACCTAAAAAATCGAAAAGGTCGATTATCTCCAAAACCTGACCTGATAGAGAAAAACCGATTCCAGATTCGAATTCAGCGCACCAAATAACTCTAGGAACACTATTTGGTTGGTCCAGTCGAAAATCGTGTAGACCAGTGTAATTATTAATAATACTTTCTTTTTCCGTGATTATAAATGTATCAATTTTATGTCTTTGTCCAATGATTTATCCCTTATTAATTGGTCTGAATGTTGGGCACTTAACTCTCTTAATGACAAGTTAACATTTTTTAATAACAAAATTAGTGAACTGTTTGATATACATGTTCCACTGCGTAATCGTCGTGTTCCCAATGTAAGCTGTCCCTGGCTTACAAGTCATGTAAAACTGGCTATTAAAAAACGTCATAGAACATACAATACGTGGAAAAGAAGCCCCACTGCAACTAACTGGGAAGTGCACAGAAGGGCAAGAAATTTAGCCAACACAGCTGTTAAACAAGCTAAACGTCAGTTTTTTATGCAGAAACTTAGTCCTTCTCAGTCCTCCAAAGTACTTTGGAGCAATTTAAAGCAGATCGGTATCTGCAATAAGTCATCACTTGAATGTCAGATTGATCCAGATCGAATTAACAATTATCTTGTATCTGCTTATGCGACAGCAACTACTTTAGTCAGCAATTTTGAAAGGGATGCTAATCAAAATTTCCCTGATCTTTTTGAATTCAGTGGTGTAGGTGAGTCTGTCGTCTGGCGTGGCACTAAAAGTTGTTAACAAAGCCAAAAACTTAGGGTTCTACATAAACTCTTCATTGACTTGTGAAGACCACATTAACTCAGTTATTAGCAAAATATTTTATACTTTGCGTAATTTGAGAAGATCTGCATCTTTCATACCTGTTGAAACAAAACGGAAATTAGTCTTTCAGCTGGTAGTCCCATTAATAACCTATTTCGAAGTCGTTTATAGTAATCTTGACTCTGCATCTCATCATAAACTGTTGGTTGCATTCAATAATGCGGCTCGTTTCGTTTATAGCAAAACTAGGTATGAGCATATCACGGTATTTGCTAACAATATTCTTGGGTGTAACTTCTTGAACTATATAAAGGCGAGAAACTGTATATTTTTACATAATTTGTTACACTCAAAGACACCTTATTATTTATATGAAAAACTACAGTTTTCCAGGTCAAACAGAAATATAAATCTTATCATTCCTCGCTTTAATAACGTAAGCAACAGCAGACTATTCTTTGTAAATGCCACTAGACTATGGAACTCATTGCCAAATACAATCAAAACTGTTTCATCTAAAAACAACTTCAAGCATTTATTCTTTCAGTACTTCTCCTCATAATCTTTTCTCATTTTTACATTTTATTTTATATTTTCTCTCTTTTTCAGTATTTAAGAATTTAAAAGCTATGTGATAACTATTTTTAAGATTGTTGTTATAATTATATTTCGTTGTTATTACAATGAATAAGTGGCATGTTAAAGACTAAGTTCTTCTATGCAAACAATTTAAATCAATCAGGTATGTTCTGAAATCCGATTCACTTCGGAATCGGAATGAAAGCAATTTTCAAGAGCTCCGCATTTCGATAGTTAACATCAAATCAGATTTATGTTTCGGTTAATCGAATAAGAAACATCAGCAAATTTTATTTGTTGAAAGACAAATCCGATTCCATCTTATTTGTTCGAATGCAGAGCTCTTGAAAATTGCTTTCATTCCGATTCCTAAGTAAATCGGATTTCAGAACATGCCTGATTAAATTAAATAAAAAAAGGCAAGTCACTTCGACTGCCCGATACTTCGAAACTATTAATTTTTTCGTAATGTTAAGACAACTTTTGTATGTCAACATTATTCTCTAAGAAGGATGTGGTCCAAAAATTCAATTTAAAGCTGTTTCGGTACAAAATTTAAATTTTTTAGGAAAATTTTCATGTATTTTTTGCTATAAATTGGTTTTCTGTAATTTTCAAAGGGAGGTGAGATATTGCATTATGTGTGAATAGTCACGTTTTTTTTTTTGTGCTCCGTTGTTTCAATAAGTTTACTTAAAAATACGCTGCTACCGAGTAAAAGAATTATTTTAAAATCTATAACAGTCACGGTGCTTTATATCTGCATAAACTGGAGTAACATCAAGACTGACCCGTCATTGCACGCTCATTCTGTTACATCGCACAATTATTGAAATATTTTGAGTCTCGAAGTTCTCTTCACTTCAAATTGGTGTTACTGTCAATTGTCAACATACTACAATTTTTTCGAGTCTCGAAGCATTCTTCTAATTACTGCTGCTGTCGACTGTCAACAGATTGAGGTTATTGTTTTGTACATAATCATGAGCACCGATGGGTCTGAAAGTGAATGCAATGTTTGCAAACAGAATTTAAAAAGAACACAACCTAAAATGAATTATTACTTTTGCAACGCAGTTTTTCATACTTCGAGCCTCAGCTATTCCACTGAGGAGCATAATTTTTTGGACAAGAATAGCAGCTTTGCAGAGCTTAAAAAGGAGCTACGTCATGGCATTAAAGGTTTTAAGAGTGAGGTTAAGAATGAAATTAAATCAGCAATACAAGAAACACGAATGAACTTTTTTGCAAAGACTGATAATCTTCAAAATCAAATTGATGAATGCTCTACACTGATTAAGGATGTCAACATAAAGCATCAAGTGCAGACCTCGGAAGTAGAAATGAGTACAAATGCTTTATATAGGCGCTTAAACCGAAGTGATATTGTGATTACTGGTCTTCCTTCTGGTCTCAAAGATTTTAAAGAAACAACAATAGCTATGGCAAAGAAGCTTAATGTGGACGTGACGAAAGCCGACATCTATCATGCTTGCTATATTCGTGACAACAAAGCAGTTTTGATTAAGTTCAATTCTATACAGCTACACGATAACTTATTGAAGAATTACTTTGTAAATTGTTCTTTGAAGCTATGTGACGTATTAGAAATTGATGTGCAATCTCGGATATTCATTAACGACCACCCTACTCCAGCTGTCAGAAAGCTTGGCTTTTTATGCAGGAAGCTTCTTAAGCTAAATAAAATGTCGAAGCTCAAGATCATGAATGAGGACTGTCCTAAGGTAACCATAACTAACATGGATAGTACTACTTCAGTTTTTACTATACAGGAATGCAGTGATCTACTCATAAAATGCCAAGAATGTTTTTTACTTTTTTGAATTCACTAAACTGTTCTACTTTATTTTCTTTTTTTGCTTTTAATGTCTCTTGATAAAAATAAGTACGTTTTTGGAGCAACAAGCACTTGCATTAATATTTTCATTAATTATGTTCTTTCTATCAAAATTTTGGATTTATAATGGTAATAGGTACTTGTGCTGTGGTTTTGCTTTCTGTTTTTGTATGTGTGCTCTCTTTTCCCAGGTCGTAATGCATTGTAGCTTTTTCTTTTATGAATAGCAGTAATTTGGTTCCTATATGCAGTGATGACACTTATTTAAAATCATGTTTAAGTGGTACGAGACGAAATTTAAGCATTGGACATATAAATACTCCAATGACGTTATCAAAACTTTTTGATTTGAATTCTATTTTAGCTAAAGGGTGTTTTTTTTAGAGATATAGAACTTCGAATTGAAATAAAACACAAGAAAATCGTTTTAATGTCCATCAATTTGGCTTTATTGGAAGGATAATTTTATGCCATTAATATTTAAATATGATTTCGGGCATGTGGCCGCCGCGGCTGGCTCGAATAAAGCCAATTCTACAGGTCCAATTTTCAACCACGTTTTCGAGCATATGGGGCCGTATGTCGGCAATAACGCCACGAATGTTGGCTTCCAAGTCCCCTAACGTTTCTGGTTTGTTGGCGTAGACGAGCGACTTCACATATCCCCAAAGAAAATAATCCAATGGTGTCAAATCACACGATCTTGGTGGCCAATTGACAGGTCCATTCCGCGAAATTATGCGCTCATCGAATGTTTCCTTCAATAAATCGATTGTGACGTGCGCTGTGTGGCATGTAGCGCCGTCTTGTTGGAACCACAACTCATCCACATTCATGCCATCCAATTCGGGAACAAAATATTCGGTTATCATGGCTCTATACCGGTCTCCATTAACGGTAACCGACTCTCCAGCATTATTTCGGAAGAAGTATGGCCCAATGACTCCACTAGCCCATAGAGCACACCAAACAGTCAGTTTTTGTGGATGTAGAGTAGAACGGGGTAATGTCGTGCAGGGGGTAATGTCGTGCACTGGCTGTTTTAGCCCAAAGAATTGAATGATTTACCAACTGTTCGTAAGGTAGGGACCTGCTGACCTACTGAGCTTATGCATATAATACTAGCAATTTTGACCAGTTCGTCTCTACAGAGTAACCATTTTTTCAAAACGCACGCTTTCGGGACGATTAAAGTATTTTTTTATCGGGTCAGAAAAATAATTTTCCTTCCGGGAAAATATACCAGGTAAGTGTTTTCTGAAACGAAATATCCTGCCAAAGAAAAGAAGTATTTGGTTTTCGAAAAAAATTTTGGGCTTCACCGAGTTATCGAAGTTGACCTTTAAAACAACCATTGGGGTAATGTCGTGCACATTCGCTTACATAAACACAATTTCTCGCTACACAAATGTTGTTGCACATGAATGTAACCAATGAAATTATCTTTCGATCGGATGCTTACTCGTTGCATTCGCTTGAGATGTACGGCTTTACGAGCATGTCAAAGTTGAGTGCACGACATTGCCCCGTTCTACTCTACACAACATATTATGTACTTCACACTTGTATAATAATGAATAAATACATGATAGTGCTAAATCTCCACTAATAGAACCACTACCTATCATTTCTCACACATTTTGGTACCTTTACTATACTCGGAAAACAATGCACGACATTACCCCACAAATTTTGAGGGGGGTAATGTCGTGCACATTTTTTTTTTCTTCACTTACACAAACACAATTTCTCGCTACACAAATGTTGTTACACATGGATGTAACCAACGAAATTATCTTTCGATCGGATGCTTACTCGTCGCATTCGCTTGAGATGTACGGCTTTACGAGCATATCAAAGTCGAGTGCACGACATTGCCCCGTTCTACTCTAATGGCGGCAATTTTGCTTGTTGACGTTGCCATTCAACCAAAAATGAGCCTCATCACTGAACAAAATTTTGCGATGAAAATCAGCATCGAGATCAATCTCATTTTCGGCCCATACACCAAAATCACGACGCATTGCATGGTCTCGCGGCTTTAATTCTTGCACAAGCTGGATCTTGTAAGGTCGCAAGCCAAGATCTTTGCGCAAAATCTTCCATAAAGTTGATGGACAAAGCTCCAACTGCTGTGCACGGTGGCGAATCGATTCATTCGGGTCCTCTTCAACATTTTGCTCTACAGCGGCAATTGTTTCTTCGGTGCGCACTGTTCGACGTCTCTGCGGACGCGTATTATCACATAGAGTAAACGTAGTGCGAAAACGATCCATGGTTAACCGAATTAATTGCTCTGATGGACGATTATGTCGACCATAAAATGGACGGAGCTTGCGGTAAACTTCGCCAACTGAACCATTATTTTCGAAATAAATTTGCACGATTTGCAAGCGTTGTTCTTTTGTCAACCTGTTCATGATGAAATGGCAAACCAAACTGAACATAAATGACATTAGAGTTGCCAGATTTGACCACAAAATGCCAGTTTTATTTCTATTCGAAAAGCAAACCTCTAAAAAAAACACCCTTTAGCTCTCTACTTGATATTGTTGGAGTTACAGAATCATGGCTTAAGCCGTACGTAATCTATAATTCTATTAGTATAACAGGCTATAGGGTATGCAGATCAGATCGGTTAGTCTCTCTTGGTGGTGGAATTGCTCTTTATATCTCAGAAGGATTTAATTATAAAGTGGTTTACAAATGCAGTTCTCCAGACAATATCGATGCATTGTTTGTTGAGATTTCGCATGGGGGATTAGAGTTTTTGGTTGGTGTCGTTTATTTACCTACTGGTAATATAGAACTTTGGAAGAATCGTTTGGGAATTTATTGGTTCAATATTCTAATATTATAATTATGGGAGACATCAACAATAACATGTTTGATCCCATTAAGTCTTCAAGAATGAAGTCCTTATGCAATAGAATGAATTTGGCCTGTTTTCACAACTCATTACCAACAAATTTTGATATAGCTCAAAATAGCACTTCACTACTCGACTTCTTCCTTTGCAGTAACTTTAACTTGATTCAAAGCAGTGGATAAATGCAATGTCCTGGTATTTCTAGCATGCTTTTGTCTTTTGTAGCTTATATTTGCCTGTTGATCACGGTATTAATGAATTAGAAACATTTGATTTTTCAAACTTGGATCTGAATGGGCTTTTAGACGTGCTGAATACTTCAGATATTAATGATGTTTTGTCGTTAACGGAAATTAATCAAAAACTTCAAATTCTTGAGATAAATCTTCATAATCTATTATCTTTAGTCCCCAAAAGAGTCATTCATCCATAGTCTATTAGCCCCAAATTGAACTTACGAGATGTTATATACGCCAAATCATTACGTGATATGGCTTATAGGACATATTTTATTAACAAAACGGACTCAAATTGGAAAATCTTCCGCCGTTTGCGAAATCGTGCTAAAAATGTTATTCGCAAGCATGTTCGCGAAGAAAACTCTAAACATTTTTCTAACCTAAATTCCAAAAAAATGTGGAATATGCTTCGCAGGAATGGTGTCGTTTAAACTGCAGATCAGAAAATATATCTAGATGCAGATGCTCTAAATAACTTGTTTACTTCTCACCAAAGTACTCTGACCTCGTCAATGAGGAGCCGAGACCTGATGAATTTCATTTTCACTCTGTGACTGCTATTGAGGTTGAAACTGCCATGAGGAGCATACAGTCGAATGCTAATGGACATGACAATATACCTTTAAAGTTGTTAAAGGTGTTTTTTTTTTTTACGAACGTTCCCTGCGATCCCACCACCCGCCTAACGGCCCGAGAGGCGCATCCGTGTAACGTACGGTTGGTGACCGACACACAAGTAGACCGGACTGCTCTGCTGTTGAGCTGTTGAAGAAGAAACGAGAAAACGCAACACGAGCTAGGAGTTCAAATGCAAGATTATTTTACATTTAAGGATAGCGATTGAGTCATCAAAAGAATATAAGTGGTATAAACTGTTAAAATCGTTACAGATGCTACGGAAGGGACTAAACTGTGCATAATTTGACCAACAATGTGACAATTTTAAAGGGCGAAAATGCCTTGAGTCTCTTCCTGGAACATTGAAATCTATTGATTGAAGTAAAATTGGTGAATTCGTTTCGCCCTTAATAATTTTATGCAAAAAAGTTACATTAGGCATCACTCTTCTACTATTCAATGAAGGTAAACGGATTAGTTTCAAACGGCTTACATATGAAGGCAGATTTTGGTCAGGATTCCGCGGTAGTCCACGAAGTGCAAATAATAAAAATTGTTTTTGGACTGATTCTAGTTGATCACTATAGATTTTATAGCATGGATTCCATACAGGTGATGCTTACTCTAGGATAGGCCTCACAAGAGAAGTGTAAAGAAGTTTCGTTGTATAAGGATCATTGAATTCTTTGGCACAACGCTTGATAAAGCCAAGAACACCTTTAGCTTTGTTAATGGTCAGCTTTGTTACATTGAACATGTTTTATTACATATTATTAATGGTATTTTAATCCATTTTGTGTTTCCTGAAAATTGAAAGCTAGCTCGGGTGGTGCCTATTAGGAAAAAAGATTTCTCTTCAGAGTTCTCTAATCTGCGGCCAATGAGTGTATTGCCCGTATTATCTAAAATAGTTGAAAACTTGATTAAGAATCAAATTGTTGAACATTTCGACAGATACATATAGTTTGCTTAATGATTGTCAAGCGGCATACAGAAAGGGCTACAACACTACATTTTTGCTACTGGCATTAACTGAATCAGTTCGTAAAAAAGTTGGAGCCAATCGTTTTTCGATACTAGTATCGCTTGATCTAAGCAAAGCATTTGACTGTATAAATCACATAAATCTTATGAATAAGCCCCAATAAAACTTTTGAATAAATTTGTAGCCTCTTATATAATAATTGATTACCTAACGCATTACTTGAATGTTAAAACATTTTAAACATTACATGTAATGCAATAAATAATGAAATACTTTTTCAATTACATGTAATGCAATGGATAATGTGAGAACATAAATCATTTCGAAAGTTTTTTACTTAAGATTTTTTGATTTTTATGTCATTTTGATTTTAATATTCGTTCATAAGAAATAAATAGTAAAACGATAATATTTCAAATAATGTTTCCCCTGATGAACTTTTGGCCCAAATCAGAACCCTATATATCTATAACGTTCTACTACATTGATTCAGTACTTATGTATATAACAAAAAAGTAACCCAGAAAGTAATCGACACAAATAACTTTTTCGATTACTCATTAGATTACATGTAAGCGAACGGGTAATCGATTCCACCCAATGAAATGCATGTACTAAAATAATGCTTTTGTAATCCAGAAAGTAATCGATACAAATAATTTTTTCGATTACTCGATCGATTACACGTAAGCGAGTGTTTTGTTGAGGTAATCGATTACGCCCAATGACATGCATGTGTTAAAATAATGCCTTATGTAACCCAGAAAGTAATCGATGCAAACAATTTTTTAGATTACTCGACCGATTACATGTAAACGAAGATTTTACTGGGGCTTTATTTAAATTTTAATTTTTCTGCGTCCGCTTGTAAGCTGGTAAAATCGTATCTGACTAATCGAAAACAATATACACAGTGTGGGAATGATACTTCTTCTACTTTAAGTGTTTTATCCGGGGTTCCGCAGGGAGCAGTCCTTGGGCCTTTACTTTTTATGGCTTACATAGTAGACTTTGTGAACTGTTAAGACACCAATTTTTGTAAGCCATTTATTTTTGCCGACGATATCCAACTTCTGTTTTTTGGTGACAGGTGTAATGTTCTTGGGATTTAAAACCAAATAAATCAGACTCTTGATAACGTTTCCTCTTGGATGAATCAAAATTGTTTATATATAAATGCTTCAAAAACCAAAGCATTATTTTTTACGACTTCTCGAGCTTGTCGTCCATCTATGAACCTCTCAATCAACATCAAATCGAATTTATTCCTAAGTTAAAATGCTTAGGTATTATTCTGAATGAATATGTATTTGAGTTTTGAATATCATATTAATCACTTAAGATCCAGTATACATTTTACACTGCAAAGGCTATATAGTTAAATGTTGTTCTTCCAATTGAAATTAAATTATAAATTGCGCATGCCCTCCTGCTCTCCAAAATTTTGTATGGCATTGAAGTTTACTCTGGGTGTAACTTAACACAGTTGTCTAGAGTAAAATTATTGTTTAATAGAGTGGCGAGATATGTTTATAACGTTAGAGCTTCTGAACACATTTCTGGGTATATTTTGCGAATTTTGAGTTGTAATGTCGAAAGTTTTATTAAGGTTAGAACAATTCTATTTCTTTACAAAACAATTTCATCGCAAAAACCGCGGTCCTTATCAAGCTTATTTTTGTTTTCGCTTCGAAATCAGCAAATAGTTAGACCCAGAACTTTTACCTCACTATTAGAAAGATCTTTTGTTGTAAGAGCCTCCAGAATTGGAATAATTTACCTCGTCAGCTTAAATTTTTTTCATTTTCTCCCATGGTTTTTAAAAATCGTATATACGTTCGTGCTTTGAACAATGAGCTGTAAAATCAAAATCACTGTAGGACCAAAATGTTTTGTTTTTCTCATAATATTTACCAATACATATTAGTCTAGGTGCCAGGCGACATATTGTACTACTCATACAAAACAGCTTATAACTTTTAGGATAGCTTAATTATACCTAGACCCCCAAATATCTGTTGGGAAACTTTCTGAATCGGGGGCTTTTCCTCTCCAGCTTTTCCAAAAGTGGTCAATTTAAAGTGGTGTACCAAATTTATTAATAACATATTGCTGTTTAATGAATTTAAAAGTCGACTTCGTGAAATATCCAAAAAAAAACTTGTCCGACAAAAATTTTGGTTCCATAAGGGGTGTCTACCAAACTAAACATGCCAAAAAAATGACTTAAAAAAATTTAGTAATAACAAGCTGATTTTTTCAATATCGTTTAAAAATAACGTGCAAAATAATATTTTTACATTGTCCGACAAAATATACTTGCCGATTTTTCCGTCCGACAGCGAAAATCGGCTTTTCCACGAGTTAGTGGAAATTTATTAATAACAATGTTTTTTTATGATTTTTAGTTTTTAAATGAAGAGTACAACTTAATGAACAAGTTGTCCGACAAAAAAATAGGGCCTTTTATGTAAAAATGACAAATGACAGTCGATATTACTTTTTTATGGAATGTATGAGCATTAAAGTTGTAGACGTCCTATTTATAAATAACAAGCTGATATTTTCTAAGTTGTTTTATTAAAAATCGTAGTATACAATTGTAGAATTGACGGACAAAAATCGTTTTCCGATTTTTCAATCGGACACGTTTCGTACCCTTGGTAAACTGAAATTGAGTATTTTTTTTTTAATTGTAAAACTAGCGTTTTTATTTATTAATATCCTTTATACTTTTGAAAAATTTTTCGTTGCACCCTATTATATATATATATATTACAATATATACATATATATATATATATATATATATACAATATGTACAAATTTTTTTGTCACCCTAATATGTAAGGCTGTGATCATCTCACTTTTGTCGAAATTTGCAGTTGGGTTCTCAGATTTTTATAAAAATTCACAGATATGTTCTAAGTGCTTAGCATAAAGACCTCTCATTATTAGTTTTTCGAAAAAATATTTTTTTTGCAAGTTATGGGCATTTAACTTCAGAGTGTCCAAGTGGTGTTTTTGCGAAAAATCGATGCAATTTTTTTTTCAAAGTCCCGCCATTTTGTCAAAAATAAATTTTTTTAGTTTTTGTTTTCGGATTCTTGTAGCATTTTAAACGTTATTTTAATTTCTATTTTTAGATTTGGAAAATTTTGAAAATTTACAAAATGGCGGCTATTTTTTTAAAAATCTTAAAAGTTGATTATCTCAAAATAATATCTTTTTAATCTTTTTATTTTTTTTGTACAGAAAGGTGAATAAAATACAAACATTTTGTAGGAGACTTGTTTTGCGCTAAATGGCTGTGAGAGCCATAGGAATTTTTTTTCTAAAAAGTCTCGTGACAATTTATTTCACTTTCTTTTGTGCTTTCATTTACACCCACTAGGTGGCCAAAAAAAAAATTCAAAATACAAAAATATAACTTCCATTGCTTAGAAAATAGAAGCTATACTAAAAAAACCAATATTTCCCATATGAATCAAAGAAATAAGTATTGACAAAATGATGGCCATGTTTTAAAAAATCTTAAAAATCAATTTTCTGAAATAAAAAGTTTTTTTGTTTCTAAAAATTTTTTTCAAGGAAATCTATTGAAAGGTGTTGATAAACATTCGTTTTTCAAAAGACTTAAGCAAAAAAAAAATAAAAAAAAAATTTTTTTTGAAAAATTGATTTTTAAGAATTTTCAAAAAATGACCATCATTTCGTCAATAGGGGAAGGGGGGCTAGTGTGGACTGGGGGCTAGTGTGGACAAATTCAAATTCTCGCGCCGTTTTGAATTTTTTGTTTCAGTTTTATATTTTTCAAGTTGGTATTTGCACTCTGCATCACCAAAAAGAAATTCATTTGTTGTCAGTTCAGCTTTCCATGATAACGTGACCGAACGTGTTTTACGCAGCAAAAAGTAATTTTTTCGTTGTTTCGTAATTTCAGTGATACTTTTAAACTAATTATTCTTCTGCTGCAGTGTTAATAGATAATACATCTTAAAATAGTGTTTATTTAAGCCATTGAAATTATTTTTGAAGAACTTTACCGTAAGATTAAAAAAAAACTATTTTTGTTTAAAAAGACATGAAGGGGCTAGTGTGGACAACTGAAATGGGGCTAGTGTGGACATGTCCAACGCAGCGGAAATGACTCCAGAAATCGTCAGACCATTTCTAAAAGCAGTTCCAAGAAAGTACGTTACTAAAAAGAAAGAACGACAGATTCACGTATCCTGATTTACCGGATACCAGCGAAATTTACCGAAATGAAGTAGTGGCACAGATGCCACAACCACAACAACTGTCGGAAATATCGTGATCAGCAAGTTATATGAAGTCTGAAACAACATGGACAAAAAGTATTTTATATTGGCCAAATTGTCACGATCCACGGTTCTGAAGATTTCGACATAACGTTTCTAAAAAGAAAGAACGATAGATTCACGTATCCCGATATACCGGATACCAGCCAAATTCACCGAAATGAAATAGTGGCAAAGCTGCCACAAGCACATCAACTGCCGGGAACATCTCGATCAGCAAGTTATATGAAGTTTGACATAAATTTCTCCAAATACAACATGGGATGGCAGTTAATTTTTTATTTGTATTATTATTTGTATTGCATCATTATTTTATTGAATAAACATGTATCTGAACTCTTTCTTAACGTTTTTGTATGAATTATCAAGTTTCTTATGGTGTCCACATTAGCCCCCAGTTAAATCAATGGTTGTCCACACTAGCCCCGTATAAGGGGCTAGTGTGGACAAATGTAAGCTATTTTTAAAATGCATTAATAAAGCATTTATGAAAATTAAAAATCATAACTATTGATGCAATTATGAAGGCAAGAGGTATAAGTAATCGCTAAAAATTACTTTATTACAAAAATGATATATATACATATATAATTTTGTAATTATATAAAAATTGTCCACACTAGCCCCCCCCTCCCCTACTTATTTTTTTGATTCATATAGGAAATATTGGTTTTTTTGGTATAGCTTCTATTTTCTAAGCAATGGAAGTTATACCTTTGTATTTTGAATTTTTTTTTTGGCCACCTAGTGGGTGTAAATGAAAGCACAAAACAAAGTGAAATAAATTGTCACGAGACTTTTTAGAAAAAAAATTCCTATGGCTCTCACAGCCATTTAGCGCAAAACAAGTCTCCTACAAAATGTTTGTATTTCATTCACCTTTCTGTACAAAAAAAATAAAAAGATTAAAAAGATATTATTTTGAGATAATCAACTTTTAAGATTTTTCAAAAAATAGCCGCCATTTTGTAAATTTTCAAAATTTTCCAAATCTAAAAATAGAAATTAAAATAATGTTTAAAATGCTACAAGAATCCGAAAACAAAAACTAAAAAAATTTATTTTTGACAAAATGGCGGGACTTTGAAAAAAAAATTGCATCGATTTTTCGCAAAAACACCACTTGGACACTCTGAAGTTAAATGCCCATAACTTGCAAAAAAAATTTTTTTTCGAAAAACTAATAATGAGAGGTCTCCATGCTCAGCACTTGGAACATCTCTGTGAATTTTTATAAAAATCTGAGAACCCAACTGCAAATTTCGACAAAAGTGAGATGATCACAGCCGTAAGTAAAATATTTTTTTTGAGGAAACATAATATATACAATAATATATATATACATAATATATATAATATATATGTATATATTAGGGTGGGCCGATTTGAAAACTGATCTCGGCTACCCCCCTATGTGAAAGTTCATTCAATTCTATGAATATTTGCCCAAGGAACTATACCTCTGCGTTCAACTTTAGTTCGGCGCATTTTTGATCGAAAAGTTTACCTTTTATTAATATTTTTTTTATTTTCATACTAAATTTTAAAAATTTTTATAAAGACAAAAGTAATGTCATTATATGATTTGGCTGGTATTCTGTCAGTAATCAACTAAATTGCGTTCTGTTTGCTTAAAAAGTTTACCTGATGGTGTGGAATTGATGTTATATATTTAAAAAAATGATATGGGTCAAATAGCCGATTATTATGACCGACTTTCAAAATAAACGATTCATATTTTTGGATGAATTTTTTCAAACAAAATACCAACCTAGGCTGAAAGTTCATTCAATTCTATGAATATTTGCCCAAGGAATACCTCTACGTTCAAGGTAAAATTTTCAATCGAAAATGCGCACAACTAAAGTTGAACGTAGAGGTATGGTTCCTTGGGCAAATATTCATAGAATTGAATGAACTTTCACATAGGGGGGTAGCCGAGGTCAATAAAATTTCCTCCATACAATTTGGCCCACCCTAGTATATATATATATATATATGGCCGGGCCAATTTGTTCGGGAGGAAACAAATTGCAAAGAGTATAGCAACAAAAAAATCTATGGAAAATTCTAAAAAACTTAGCCCAAGAAACCATGGGTCTAAAATCAATATCGAGCCGCCGTAAAAAATACAATAAGAAAAATAAAAAATTCTAATTTTTTTTACTTGTTTCATATAAAATTATTCAAAGTATTTGAATTTTTTGTTTTTTTTATTGAATTTTAAAGTACTACATACAAAACTTCAACGCAATTTACGGCGGCTCGATATTGATTTTAGACCCATGGTTTCTTGGGCTAAGTTTTTTAGAATTTTTTGTAGATTGTTTTGTTGCTATACTCTTTGCCGCAAAATAATTTGACCCGACCTAATATATTTGCTTTGGACTCCAAAATTATACCTATCGGCGTGTACCTGCGCACATTTTAGAACAGTGGTCGGCAGGCCATAGCACAATTGCGCACTCAAAAATCTACCTAGCTCTCTCTACCCTTTTCTTTCTTCCATCTATCTTCTCCCAAACCTAAATTCTCACTCATTTATTTGCCGATCACTGTTTTAGTATGTGCACATTTTGCTCCAAAATACCGTTATATATGTATACCCACGCTAATCCAACTCGAGAAATACGTTGATGCATCATTGGTATTGTAGTGCAGCACTTATTTTAATATAACTTTTAACGTGCCTAGCTGCCCAACTCCTCTTAACATATTTAGTAAATTAACTTTGCTAAATATTTGAAATAAATAAATAAGTTTTAACGTATTTTACGAAGTTATATTAAAAAAAATAATGGATTGCTTTTTATGCAATTCATTAGTTAATAAACCTGGGTTTAGACCAAAAAGAGAGCTAGTCAAGAAGTTTACACCAAATATTTTGAGTTTATGCAAATTGTTTTTAAAATCTCGTCAATATCCTTAAATGTAATACTTTTTTTATAACTAAAATTTTTATTCAAAATTGTTGTAAATACTGCTACACAAATTAAATATATTATTGACAATTTAATTATCAAGAACTACAAAAAAAAATAATTAAAAATCACTGATTTGTTCAATAAAAATTGATGCAATAAATGATTTTTGCTTAATGAAATTCATGAAATAGTTATGAACGGGGAAACGTATACTCTTATTTCCATAAGAATAATGATCCATGTACTAGGAACAGCACCTCCGCTTATAACGAGGATAACCTGTACTCTAAACTTTATTATAAAAACCTTAAATTCTGTTATGCTTGAAATACGCTAAATATTGAAATATTTATCGACTTATACTTGCCATGGGGCGCTCCCGCACCACTTGATTTGTCCGACAATAGTATTAAACATTGAATTATTATCTAAAAAACTATGTTTGTATATAGTCCGACGGTTATTAATAAAATTTAAGCTTTGCGTAAAATCTGAACTTTAGATAGATTTAATAAATAAAAAAAATTGCTATTTTTTGTCGGACTCCAATTTGGGTGCATTATATTTGTCGGACACACATTCAAATAAGCATGTAAGCCTTTCACAAATCTAATTTTTTTTTTGTCCGACAGTTATTAATAAATTTCCACTAACTCGTGGAAAAGCCGATTTTCGCTGTCGGACGGAAAAATCGGCAAGTATATTTTGTCGGACAATGTAAAAATATTATTTTACACGTTATTTTTAAACGATATTGAAAAAATCAGCTTGTTATTACAAAATTTTTTGAAGTCATTTTTTTGGCATGTTTAGTTTGGTAGACACCCCTTATGGAACCAAAATTTTTGTCGGACAAGTTTTTTTTTGGATATTTCACGAAGTCGACTTTAAATTCAATATGTTATTAATAAATTTGGTACACCACTTTAAATTGACCACTTTTGGAAAAGCTGGAGAGGAAAAGCCCCCGATTCAGAAAGTTTCCCAACAGATATTTGGGGGTCTAGGTATAATTAAGCTATCCTAAAAGTTATAAGCTGTTATGTATGAGTAGTACAATATGTCGCCTGGCACCTAGACTATATGTATAAGACTTGGATTGAGGACCGCACATGTAGATTTAGGAGTAGGTTACAGTACAGGTATAATTTTTTTTTTTCTAATGTTAAGATGCTTGTATATAAAAATTCATTTTTATTTTTTATGTTCGCACAGAGTGCTTCAATGTACGATTTTTTTTAATTTATTATTTGGCTGTTTAGCTTTTGAATTACTTACTCAATATATAAAATAAAATAAAAATAAATAAAATGGGTTTGTGCGGTTTTTCTTTAAAAAGTTATGTCCATTTTAAAAAGACATCATGAAAGTTAAAAATCATGTGTGGATTCTCTATAGCAATTGCCATATTGCTACATCTTTTATGATGTTATTTTAAAATGGTCATAACTTTTTAAAAAAGAACTACACAAGACCACTTCATAGCTCATTTTGAAGAAGAAAAACAGTACTAAATGATTCAATCAATAGAAAGTACCAAAACGATTTCGTGCGAGTTCTATACGACTTTAAAAATCGTGTTTTTTAAACATTAGGGATAAGATATCTCACAAACCATAAGAGATACAGCAATTTTGCTTCCGGTTCCGGATTAAGCATCATTAAATACATCTAAAATGGCAATTTTGGTTTTGGTTTGTAGTGGTTTTTTTTAAATACCGTTTTCCGACCTCATTTTAAAAACCATTCGATGAACAAATTTTGAAAACTTTTTTTCTTATTCAGTAAATGCTCACGTGTAATTTAACATCTTTGTGCAATTCACGACAACTTGGTTTACATTTTTTCCTGGGCTGGGTGCACGAAATTCGAAATTTTTGATTTTCTCTGCTGGAACAGCTCAAAAACGCACTAAAACGGGAAAAATGCTGTTTTCGTGTTCAACGACCCCAAATTAGTTTAGAAAATATGACTACCAAAATGGTTTCTTATCAAAATAAAAATTAAGAAGAAAAAAATAAAAAAAAAAACATTTTTTCTTAACTTTGAAACGGGCTCTATTCCTTAAAAACTAATGTTTTTTAATAATTTTTTTTTTTTAAATTAATCAACATTTAATTCCCTACATCATCAGGATTCCAGAACAAATATTCTGCCCTTTAAAAATTACAAAAAACCAATTTATAGAAAAAAATTCATAAAAATTTTCTTAAAAAGTTTAAATTTTTGTACCGAAACAGCAACAAATTTAATTTTTGGACCAAAATTTTCTAAGAAGATAATGTTGACCTAGTCATTCTCTATAAAAGTTGTCTTCAAAACATCACGAAAAAATTAATAGTTTTCAAGTAACGGGCAGTCAAGGCGACTTCCTTTTTTTTAGTCAATTTTTCGACCTTTGATCGGAAACCGGCTGGGTTTTTTCCACTACCGATTCCTAATTTTTTTTTTGTGATCTTGTTTTTTTGACTTCTAGTTTCAGGAAATGGACGGGGAGCAAACAAATTCACAATTTTGCACATATGGGTGCTCTAATGTATCGAGCCATAACCGCCAAAAAGACTTAACTGACAAAAAGTAAATTTTACAGGAGAAGGTTTTTTTTAAAATATCTGTGCATTCAGAATAGCTATTACAGTGAAATTTAGTATGTAAGCTATATTTTGTGTAAGACATGCGATGCAACTACCCAACGGGAAACGGAAGCGCATTGAAACGACTTTAGTTGCGCTTCTAGGGAAGCAAGAAGCTGCTTCCAGTGCTGTTCTCACTGCTTATCTTTTTTAACACAGCATGTCCTAGCGGAGATGCACATCTTCAGAAGCACATGAAATACGCTTCAAATACGCTTCCGTAGAAGCACACATTTGGAAGCATGAAATACGTTTCCGTAGAAGTTTTTCAAAATTTTAAGTTCCATTTCCAAAAAACTATTTTTTTTTTTTTCTGTAAGTTTTGGAAGATTTATTAACTTTTATAAGCAATAAAAAAAAAATAGAATCTGAAAATATTTTGTGTGCTACCAGAGATGTGCTTCTATTGCGCCCTTTTTGGAAGCAGTTTCATTTCTTCCCGTTGGGTAATTTCATTCACCTATTTATAATATAACGGCGATTTTTCAGTGTTTTGTCAGTTAAGCCTTTTTTTTTTCCGGATTCCCCATCTGATCTTCAGTTTTTGTACCAAAAAACATTTGTGGTCACATATACTATTAACCCGCATCAAGACTTTTCAATAAATTTTAACTTTTTATTACATTATTTGCAAATTAACCAACAACTCGCAGTCACAAAAAAGTTAAGTCTTAATTGCTTTCGCTATAACTCCGTAACGGCAATTTTTACAATTATGAAATTTGTAGAGAAGATGCGTATGGACACGAACTATAGGTTTTCATCAAAAAACGAAAATCCGAAATCGTGTCGGTTAAGTCTTTTTGGCGGTTAGGGCTCGGTATATACAGGGTGTCCGGAAAACTTTTACAAATATTTTAATATGCGATAGCTAATGTCAAGAGCTGTATTTTTTATTTTTGCACCACGTGTCTAAGTAGTACCGTTTTCAAGAAATTGCATTTTTGATTGCGTTTCCAAATATTCAGAAAACTGCACACATTTTGTACCCTACTCCCAGGGTATATTCACTTTGTATTTACGTTTTTAACGCAGAGAAGGAGGCGTGGTAGGTAGGGAGAAATATATATATTCTTGATCAGCGGACCTCCTGAGTCGATATAGTCATGTCCGTCTGTCTGTCTGGCAGCCAGGCTGTCTGTGGAAAGATTTTTTTGGAAAACTAAGCAAGATAATTCGATGAAATTTAGTACACAGCCTCCGTTGTCAAAGTTAGCTAAACTTATAGAAAATGAGCGAAGTTGGTCAACGGACACGCCTACCGCCCATACAAAAAATATATTCAAAATACAACTTTAGGAGTATTTTTGTGCACAATGCAACCATAACACACACAAATACTAAAAACGGCAAGCACAAACTCTGAGAAAAAACTACATGAAATCGGACAAGAAGGCGTGGCACCTCCTGCACAGCAAAATTTTTAAAATACTGCAATGTAGTGTATTTAGTGTTTGGCCAGGCCAAAGGTAACACCCTTACTAGTTTCTAATGATTTTATTTGAAATACTTGTCAACAAGAAAATTTTTGTTTCAATTTTGCTTGTTTTAATTTTTTTATATTTTTTTAAAGTTTTTTTTAAAACAAAGAAAATTGTTTGATAAATATTTCAAAGGAAATTGTTGCAAAAAATGTGAATACTTCTTAGAATATTTGAAAACGCATTTAAAAATGCAATTTTTTAAGGTGTTATAACGCGGTAACTGTACCACTTAGACAAGTGATGCAAAACAAAAAATACAGCCCTTGCTATCGCATACTTAAATATTTGTAAAAGTTTTCCGGAGTTTTGATTCTATCATTTGTGCTTGTAGATCGTTCACAATCTGCTGAATGTTGCGTAAAATCATTGTTTTCGATAGCACAGTGCAACAAAATGAAAAAAAAATGTTGGTCCCTGGGGTCTCATAGTGTTTTACTTTACCGAATATGTGTATCATAAAAAAAACCTACTGAGCAGATTCTCAAGTGCTATAGCTTAAATTAAAGGTAAGAACATAAGCAACATTTGTAATGATGTTTCTGCCGGGGTAAACGTCAGGCGGTTGTCCATGGTCAGTTTTCCGAGGGTTTCGTTGCAAAAAATTTATTCCAATGTAGTTTTAGTTTATTATTAGTTTTATTTAGTTTAGTTTTGGTTTTTTTTTTCTTTTGTACAGTTTCTAATGCTAGTTTTTTGTTTATGATTAACAATATTTCGTTCTTAACCTACTAAATTAATTAATGCTATAAAATGTAAGAAGTATAAAATATTAGTTAAAATTAATGTATGTAAGATAATTAATATTTCAATGGAAAGTATCAGGATCCGAGCGGTGTTTCTTTCCGATGACTGGATTTCCGTTGTGTAGATTGCGAGTAGGTTCGAGTGTGTCTGAAAGAGACGAAAGTATATGACGGATTCAGGAAGCGAGACTTCGTTCTGTGGAGGGGAAGATGTGCAAGCTCAACCACAAAAGAACTGGTAACGCGTGTATGACGTATTCAGGGAGCGAGATTTCGTTTTGTGACGCGTGTCTGAAAGAGACGAAAGTATGAATTGAGCTGTTGACAAAGAGAATCAATGTGAGTTAACACGCCGCTTCATATTATAGACCGAAGATCCGAGGACTGTACTATAAAATGAAGCGGGATAAACGATGTGTACACGATCACTGTTGGACACAGAAAAGAGATAAACTGAGCGAAAGGCTAACGCGTTGCTTTATTTTATAGAGAGAAGATGTGCAACACCTCTATAAAATAAAGCGAAGTTACGATGTGCACTCGACGATGGTTGAAAATAGACTGAGAGAAATACTCACGCGTTGCTTTATTTTATAGAGGGAAGATGTGAAACCACTCTATAAAATGAGCGAAGTTACGAAGTGTACACGACAAACGGTTGGAGATAGACTGAGCGAAAGGCTAACGCGTTGCTTTATTTTATAGAGGGAAGAAGTGCAACCACTCTATAAAATGAGCGAAGTTACGAAGTGTACACGGCAACGGTTGGAGATAGACTGAGAGAAATACTCACGCGTTGAAAACACACTCGCCCGCTCGCTGTTGAAAAGAATTTTAAGAAGTGGTTGTCGTGCGTGGGTATGATTGTTTCGACTATCTGTTCGCTTGTGTGATGTTGCGGCGATGCTCGCGTCCAGCGTTGCCGTCAACTCAAAAAGGAGAGTGTCACAGCGATTCAAAAAAGGTGTCATATAACACCCTCTGATTGTACAAATTGGTGTCATATAACACCCTTCATTTTTATATATTATATTTAATCCTATAGGAGTTTTAACTATTGTTTGTAAGTAGTCTTAATTTTTATCGTCGTATCGTCTCCAAATTAAGGTTCTGGACATACAAGTATTAAAACGACAAGGATTGTTTAACAATTTTAATTTATTTAATGAAAACATAAACAAACTTCAAAAACAAACACATAAATTAGTATGTAAAGAAATTTATAAAAACATATATAAAAATGGTTTGTAATTATGGCTTTTTTTCAGATCTAGAAACTTTTATTCAAAAAGATTTGCAAATAATTTGCTGAAAATTTGTTTTGCATAAAATTCAGATCTTTAAATTACATACCTTGCACTCGAAGTTGATGCCGCACACAGCGTTGGCTAGTGGGCAAAAATCAAAATTTTTTGTGACTCGAAACCTAATAATATTGGTATCAATCGACAGGTAATTGTATCAATAAAATAAAAACAAAATATTTAGGGGAAAAACTCAGTTTTGGCTACGCTGTGACACTTCAAAGTTGAGATATTTTTCAAAAAAAATCATGTTTTATTCACTTCGTTTTGGGTTCTCTTAAACAAATAATTATCAAAAATTTGTCTTTTGATTAAACTAAGCAAAGTAAAGTTTTTTATGATAAATATTATTTGAGTAAATAAATAAAACTAAAAAATTTTGGAAAATATATAATTTGATGTATATTGTAGTGATTTTAATACACGATATTATGAAATGAAAAACTTCAGAAATTGACAAATTTCGATGAAAAAAAAAAAAACAAATCTTATAAAAATAAGTGCCGTTTTTTTTCTTAATTTACTAGTTCGAATTCTATATAATCAAGAACTGCAAATAACTTTTCCTACTTCGTCCTACAAATATTTGTTTTCTTTTTTTAAAAAATGCTTAAAACGAAAAATTTGTATGAAATATAAAATTTATGTTGAAAATTTTTTTTTTTGTTTTTATTAACACAAATGGTCTCACAAGTACAAAAAACATTATTTCTACTACGTACATTTTATTTGTTAACATTAAACATTACTTTTTCGTCATCGTTATATATGGACCATAAGAAAATCGTCCTAAATACCTGGTTTTTAGCAAAACTATAAAGTTTACAACAAATCTGAGGTCATTTTTGAGCTCAGCGACCCCAAATTACTTATAGTACCAAATTTCATTGATATCCAACCACTCCTTCTATTTTTGACCATTGCTTGTATGGGCTCAACGCACTGTGTGCCGTTTCATCATTCCTTTCATCATTTACCTGCCCATTTGTTGAATTAATCAGCCACCTGCATTATTACCAACGTATGAACATATTTTAAATAAATATAATATTTAATTTCAGATACAGTGAAAGTCGCTTATAACGACGGTCAAGGGATCGCGCAAAGTCGGTCGCTTTAACCGGCGATATTAACGCTAATGTATAAAATAAAAAACGGTGTTTTATTAAAATTACGTACTCAATTCAATTCTTAAAAACAAAACTGAATCAACCCTATTTTGCATGCAGTAAATACATCACGCCTCGTTTGAACTAGGTTTTACCTCGATGTCGTGCAACTCCATGTTTTTTATGCAAAATTATTCAGGGCCAATTTCACAGTGTGAGCTTAAGCGTAGTTTATCTGTTGAGTGTAGTTTAACTTAAAATTTAATTTTCACAGTCATTTTAAATTAAGGGCCGCTTAAGCGCCAGTCAATCGACACTATAAATAGTTAGGGAGGCTTAAGCGGCGTTTATGTCACAATTGACATTGTCAAAAAATAAAAATTGAAAATAACTAAAAATTTATTTCAAAAATAAATTTCTTTATTCAAATGAAGAATTTTAGAAATTTTGGGGTAAAGACTTTTCGTGAGTTCGTAATATAAATGTTAAATATTTACTAACTTTCATAATTCCCAGGAAGAAGTCTTTCACCACTTGACCAGAAAGCTTTTGCTGGAGCCATCAGAAGGGTTTGCCAAACGTCGTGCATCGTATCCGCTCCAATATTTTCATTATGAAACCATTGATTGTGGGATATGCAGTCTATGATCTGATGAAAGGGCACACACACGTTTGCTGCACATAATAAGCCGTGTTACACGGTGGATACAGCAAAACTTCCCAGGCAAACACGCAATATTTTCCGAGGCTTTACAAATGTGTGTGGCGCTATGATGGAAGACTGTTTTTTACTATTTATTCTTGTATTATGCAGGTTTAAATGGCGGCAAAATGCCACACGGACCACAAGGATTGTGGTACCCAACTTAAAAAATGTTTTTAGCCAGTGTTTGGTTCATGTATAGTTCCGGAGCGACGAGAAAATTAAAATAAAACGCCAATCATTTCCCAAAAGCTTATATGGTTTACATTTTATTTATGAATAACAACCAATTACAGTATCAACTCCAATGAATGCATTTGGTATTATTTGATTTTCAA
Organism: Calliopum simillimum; assembly: GCA_951812925.1. Classification (NCBI taxonomy): domain Eukaryota; kingdom Metazoa; phylum Arthropoda; class Insecta; order Diptera; family Lauxaniidae; genus Calliopum; species Calliopum simillimum. Next base: position 56,216,016 of record OX638370.1, on the reverse strand, counting down.
TAAATTCCCAAAAAACCGATGTTGTCTATCCTACTAAAAGGAAGAGCTGATAGTAGATAGCTCTGCCGGACGCCTGAATTAGTGGCAAAAGTCAGTGAAACAATCCGTTGTGCATTTAAAGCCTTCATATCTTCATATGCCACATATGTACATAGTAATTTTTAATAAAAATCATTAGGAAATGATGAAATTTTTACCAAGTCTTGTATTTTTTTATTTATTTATGTTTTTTGATGAACAAATTTGTTTACTGTCGAACTTCTTTACATGTATTTTTGGTTTGTATCTATGCCCAGTAAAATCTTCGTTTACATGTAATCGGTCGAGTAATCTAAAAAATTGTTTGCATCGATTACTTTCTGGGTTACATAAGGCATTATTTTAACACATGCATGTCATTGGGCGTAATCGATTACCTCAACAAAACACTCGCTTACGTGTAATCGATCGAGTAATCGAAAAAATTATTTGTATCGATTACTTTCTGGATTACAAAGGCATTATTTTAGTACATGCATTTCATTGGGCGGAATCGATTACCCGTTCGCTTACATGTAATCTAATGAGTAATCGAAAAAGTTATTTGTGTCGATTACTTTCTTGGTTACTTTTTTGTTATAAATATAAGTACTGAATCAATGTAGTAGAACGTTATAGATATATAGGGTTTTGATTTGGGCCAAAAGTTCATCAGGGGAAACATTATTTGAAATATTATCGTTTTACTATTTATTTCTTATGAACGAATATTAAAATCAAAATGACATAAAAATCAAAAAATCTTAAGTAAAAAACTTTCGAAATGATTTATGTTCTCACATTACCCATTGCATTACATGTAATTGAAAAAGTATTTCATTATTTATTGCATTACATGTAATGTTTAAAATGTTTTAACATTCAAGTAATGCGTTAGGTAATCAATTATTATATAAGAGGCTACAAATTTATTCAAAAATTTTATTGGGTGCTAATGACAAAAGTGAGCTAGACAACTGTGAAATTGGAAATTATTTAAGGACCGCTTAAGCGACCCTTACGGTTTAGCAAAGCTAAAGCTTAAGCTCACACTGTGAAATTGGGCCTAAGTGTAGTCCAAATATACAGAAAAAGTTTTTTCAAATCGGTCAACGAGCTAATCGATTTTCAAAGATGAATTTCAGTTACCAAATGGCATTCACATTTGAATCAAAAAAAAAAAAATTAAAGGTTTGACAAAAATAATCTTAGAAACTAGAGTATGCAGTTCATTTCCCATTTGTTTGCAGACTCCAAAATGGTATTTTCGAAAATTCGGAAACAAATTTGGTATGTAAATTTCGATGCTGAATCTGGCCTATCTTGTATGGTTTCAATCTTAACCTTAAAGTTTGGTTTTTCGAAATTTTTGTGGATAACACATTGTTAATGGGGCTTATAATAGAACAAAGAAATCTCTCCTTCTGAGGCCAGATTCGGATTCAACATTGTAATTTACATTGAAAATGAATTTTTTGTGGTTGCTAATTTAAAAAAAAAAAAAAAACACAAAAATTAATTTTCTTTTCGACGAAAAAAGTTCAATTAAAATTCATAAAAAGCCTACTACTTATTTTCAATTGTTTTATTTTTATTCATTTTGAAATGTCGTCGCTATAAGAAAAAAACAAATATGTGGCAAAATGCAGTCGTTACAACCGGCTTATCGCTATATCCGACGGTCTTTTTAACCGACAAAATACTGATAAGGTTTATGAAGAAATCAACCAAACAACTTAGAAAGGGTCGTTATAAGCGGTTCGACGTTATAAGTGGAGTCGTTATAGGCGACTTTCACTGTAACTTACTTGTGCATTATTGAAGATCTTTGTTTTCTTTTCATTTTTTTTTTTTTCCAAGCAACTGCAAAAACTGCATTGGGAAAAACGGCAACGGTTGACAAAATTTAATCGTAATCTGATATTGACATTTCATAAGTGCTCACGATGTTGCCACCCATATTTTTTTTAGATGTACTTAATTCAATGCGGGAAAGTATTTTTTGGATATCAAAAGTACTTTTTCAATCAGCCACACTTACTAAAAAAATAAAATAGCCCAATAGTCCGTGACACCTTGTGGAAAATCGTGGTGTCACAAAAATCTGATATTTTTTCGGTGTCACAGACAAAAACTAAGTGTCACATGTGACACCGAAAGTGTCACAATGGCAACGCTGCTCGCGTCTGACTGTGTTTGATGTTGCTGCGGTGTTCGCGTTGTATTGTATTTGATGTTGCAGCGATGTTGTACTGTTGCGGCAGTGTTCTTGTTTGATTGTGTTTGCGGCTGCAGCGTTTGACTGTGTTCGATGTTGTTTTGTGTTTAATGTTGCGGCGGTGTTTGCGTTGTACTGTGTTTGATGTTACGGCGATGATCTTCAGGTTCGACTGCGTTTGATGATGCGTCGGTGCTTGCGTTTGAATGTTTTTGATGTTGCGACGACGTTCGTGTTGGACTGTCAGTGATGTGGCGTGTAGTTAGCGATATAGTGTCTTGGCGTGACTGTTCTTACCAAAAGCCATATATAAAGAAATACGAAAAAATACACTAATCGACTATAAAATAACTTCATTGTTTTATGTTAGGGAATTTTGGTATGGCGACCAAAATTTTCGTTACACATTTTATAATAATTATAGAATTGTTGTTATTAAAAGTTCGTAATTCCAAGAAAATTGATTAGTCCTTTTTTTTACATAAAAAGCTTTTCTTTTGGCAATGGGGCATTTAAATAGCCTTTCCTGAACCTTTAAATATTGACTGCTTACTTTAGTCCAATACATTCTTAAACTTAAGCTAGCAGAGCTAACTTTTTTGTCCTTCCGTTTGTAACGCAGAGAAGGAGGCGTGGCAGATATAGAAAAGTATATATATTCTTGATCAGTGTCACCTCCTGAGTCGATATAGCCATGTCCGTCTGGCTGGCTGGGTGGCTGGCTGTGTGTTGAAATAAACTTTTTGGGAAAACTGAGCAAGATAATTCAATGAAATTTGGTACACTGCCTCCTTGTCAACGGGCACGCCTACCGCCCATACAAAAAATATATTCAAAACGCAATTTTAGGAGTATTTTTCACGACAATGCAACCAAAATACGCATAAATACTTAAAATTGTAAGCGCAAGCTCTGAGAAAAAACTGAGTGAATTCGGACAAGAGGGCGTGGCACCTCCCATATAAGCAAATGCTTAAAAACGCTATACTGAAAGCGTTTTTTGAGATATTCGAACCAAATTTGATTTAGACACTAAGAATCATAAATTAAAGTTCTCAACAAAAATTGGGTGAAATCGGACAAGGGGGCGTGGTACCTCCCACATAAGCAAAAGTTTCAAAATGCTATACTGAAAGAGTTTTTTGAGATAATCCAAGAAAACTTCACTCAAATACTAAATACTATAAATGCACGCTCTAAGCTAAAACTAGTCGAACTCGGCGTGGCACCTCCTATATAAGCAAACGCTTCAAAACGCTTTACTGAAAAAGTTTTTCACTCAGAGGCTAAAAACTATAAATGCAAGCTCTGAACAAAAACTGGGTGAACTCGGACAAGAGGGCGTAGCACCTCTCATATGAGCAAAATTTGAAAAATACTGCAATGTAGGGTATTTAATGTTTGGCCAGGCCAAATTTTACACCCTTACTAGTTTTCATTAGTAACACTCGTGGCATCTTGTTACTGCTATCGAGTACGTGAATAGAAATCTTAATAGATGATGCCACACTATACATAGTATATCTCTAGTATATCTCATCATGCGTTGACCGGTTGGGCTTCGCAATTTCATCTGGATCCTGTTGCTCTATTTTCAGCTGCACGCTCGAAAAGTTACGAAAAGCATTTTCTAATGCTTAAAGGCAAATATTCAACTCCGTAGCTAATGTTAATTCAAGTTTTCACCAATTTTTTTGAGGAATCTCGTAGTTTGCTCAATATGGTGTTCTTGCACGGTGCAACGAGTTTTGATGCAGATAAAGAATTTTTGATTTTAAAGACACGGTCTCCTTTTTGTCGGCTGCATTAAATCTCGGTCTCCAACATTCTGATTTTAGAGGCAATAGCACGATTTTCTTGAAACAACAAAATGCAATTTACCCGAAATACAACTGTTGCCCCATAAGTTTCGAAAATATAGTACCCCTAATATTTTTCGATGGAAATTTTTTTTTGGAAGTTGAAAAGTTTGACGTCTTCAGACTTTGTTTTTATTTCTTAATTTAGCATTGTGTTATATTGTATAAATTTGAAAAATTTTATTTAGCAGGTATTTTCTTGAGTATCTGTTAATTTATATGGATTTCAACACTCACATAGCTTTCGCACCATGTTCATACAAGATTGCTTGCTTGCTGGTCATACTAATCCCTAGCCATGCCTCGATTCCTTGATAAGTTAAATTATGACCTTCAATTAGTTTCTGCACAGCATCGACGTTTTCTGGCACAACAGTTGTTTTTGGACGGCTTTAAGGTCGTCTTTAAGTGAAGTCCGCCATATATGGACTCTCTTGACATACACTCAGGTTTTGGATGGTGCTTCGTCGCCAAAACCCTTTTTCAGTCGATCGATACCTACACCGATACACACTTTGTTACTCGAAAATCGTAAAAAATCATTGCATTGATATTTCCACGTGTTAATTCCATTTTTTCAATGAAGTGAATAAAACATAATGTTTCATTGCGAAATGATAGTTGACGTCTGAAGAAACTTACCCTAAAATATATTTAATTTTCCAACTGTCCAAAAAACTTACATCGAAAAACAGCGTACTACATTTTCGAAACTTATGAGGCAACCTATGTTATATCTCACCGGGTTCTCTGAACGTTTAAGCCTTTTTATACCCCAAGTTTCCTGGTAGAGCGAAAGATATTTCGGAGAAAGAAAAAAACACTTTTCTACTTTTCTTTTGCTTCGCAAAATGTAGGGTAAGCGAGGGTTATATGGACTACGAGGTTAATATGGACCACACGGTTATTTTCCATTGCATGCATAGGATTTACTGTTATTACCTAATGTTTATAGTAGTGCGATTTTTTAGTTTTTTCTAAAAAATGTTTTGTGATTCATTTTTCTAGTTAGTAAATTTCATTATTTCATTTTAAAGACATCGTGTTTTTAAATAAAACATCAATTATATAAAGTCAGTGAATACCATTTATAATTTATTAGCTCATTAACCACTAGAGTTTTTGATAAAAAAAAAACCATTTATTAAACCAACACGAGCTGCGGGTAATATGGACCACCAAAGAAAAAAGCCTCAAAAACATATATATTTATCATCTTCTTCAGTTTTTATGACAAGTCTGATGGTCATTATTTGTAATTCGTAAACTAGAAATGAAAAGAAGATGAATTTTGGAATGAATGTGTAATCTGACGTTCTTAGAGTCATCAAGAATGTGCCGGATGTGGAAGTGACATTTTTATATGCAACTTCTATACCAAATAAACATGTGGGGCAAAATGGTCTGTATAGTTTGTTTGATCGGGGACCAAATTATACCTCTTAAGGTAATCACAAAAAAATGGCAAAAGGTTACCATTAACGACAGCTCTGGTGTACGTTGATGAAGGTGGTGAAGCGCCTCGAGTGCTGCACGAGCGACGATGGCGATGAATTACCTTTTCTGATGGAAGATGTTCAAATCAGCTCTTGCCTTTGCTGGATGGCCCAGTATCCGTGGGCCCGAAATGTTGTAAGAACCCGTGGACGTGCTGAACGCTTAATGCAAAGAAAACTAGTAAGGGTGTTACCTTTGGCCTGGCCAAACATTAAATACCCTACACAGCAGCATTTTGAAAATTTTGCTTATATGGGAGGTAACACGCCCTCTTGTCCGAATTCACCCAGTTCTTTCTCAGAGTTTGAATTTATAGTCCTTAGTGTTTGAGTAAAATTTGGTTGGATTATCTCAAAAAATGTTTTCAGTATAGCGTTTTGAAGCTTTTGCTTAAATGCTAGGTGCCACGCCCTCTTGTCCGATTTTATCCAGTTTTTGCTTAAAGCTTGCATTTATAATTTTTAGTGTCTGAGTATTATTTAGTTCGATTATCTCAAAAAACCTTTGACCAGGCCAAACATTAAATACCCTACACAGCAGTATTTTGAAAATTTTGCTTATATGGGAGGTGCCACGCCCTCTTGTCCGAATTCACCCAGTTTTTTCTCAGAGTTTGAATTTATAGTTCTTAGTGTTTGAGTGAAATTTGGTTGCATTATCTCAAAAAATGTTTTCAGTATAGCGTTTTGAAGCTTTTTTTTTAAATGAGAGGTGTCACGCCCTCTTGCCCGGATTCGCCCAGTTTTTGCTCAGAGCTTGCGCTTACAACTCGTAGTATTTATGTGTATTTTGGTTGCATCATCGTGAAAAATACTCCAAAGTTGCATCTTGAATATATTTTTTGCATTGGCGGTAGGCGTGTCCATTGACCGATTTCGCTTATTTGCTAACTTTGACGACAGAGGCTGTGCATCAAATTTCGTTGAATTATCTTGCTTGGTTTTCCCAAAACATGTATTTTGACACACAGCCAGCCATCCAGCCAGCCATCCAGCCAGCCAGACAGATGGACATGGCTATATCGACTCAGGAGGTGACGCTGATCATGAATATGTATACTTTTATATATCTGCCACGCCTCCTTCACTGCATTGCAAGCGGAAGGACAAAGCGAATATATCCTGGGTGTAGGGTATAAAAACCTCGGGTTTTCTTTTGACTTCGATTTTTCCAAAAGAAATTACACTAGCCTTAAGTTATTCTAGCATTTATTTTTAAGTACTTTTAAGCATAGGTTTACACTAGTTATACCCTACACCTAGGGTATATTCACTTTGTCCTTCCGTTTGTTACGCAGAGAAGGAGGCGTGGCAGGTATAGAAAAGTATATATATTCTTGATCAGCGTCACCTCCTGAGTCGATATAGCCATGTCCGTCTGTCTGGCTGGGTGGCTGTGTGTTGAAATACACTTTTTGGGAAAACTGAGCAAGATAATTCAATGAAATTCGGTACACTGCCTCCGTCGTCAAAGATAGCTCGGGGGATTGAAAATGAGCGAAATCGGTCAACGGACACGCCTACCGCCCATACAAAAAATATATTCAAAATGCAATTTTAGGAGTATTTTTCACGACAATGCAACCAAAATACGCATAAATACTAAGAATTGTAAGCGCAAGTTCTGAAAAAAAAACTGAATGAATTCGGACAAGAGGGTGGGGCACCTCCCATATAAGAAAAAGCTTCAAAACGCTATACTGAAAGCGTTTTTTGAGATATTCGAACCAAATTCGACTCAGACACTAAGTATTATAAATAAAAGCTCTCAAAAAAAATTGGGTGAAATCGGACAAGGGGGCGTGGCTCCTCCCATATAAGCAAAAGTTTTAAAATGCTAAACTGAAAGCGTTTTTTGAGATATTCCAACCAAATTCGACTCAGACACTAAGTATTATAAATAAAAGCTCTCAACAAAAATTGGGTGAACTCGGACAAGAGGGCGTGGCACCTCCTATACAAGCAAAAGCTTACACACGCTATACTGAAAAGTTTTTCACTCAGACACTAAAAACTATAAATCTAAGCTCTAGACAAAAAACTGGGTAAACTCGGACAAGAGAGCGTAGCACCTCCCATATGAGCAAAATTTTAAAAATACTGCAGTGTAGGGTATTTAATGTTTGACCAGGCCAAATTTTACACCCTTACTAGTTTTAAGTTAGTTTTGGATATGTTAAAAAAACTTTTTTTTACAAAATTATGATGATGTAATTTTCTGGCGGTCTGCTGCATAGCATGACTTTTTTTGCATAGGGTATTGCACTTGAGAGAGTGAGACGGCGATGTTTCAAGTGTCACATTCAATCCGATTCAATGTAGCGAGTACGAATTCGCCGCACTAGTGGGTAGTGTTGCCGTCTCTATGAGTCAACTTTAAGAAATATTTTTAAAGTTACAAAATCATGGGGATTTACGTTTCCGAGTAAACATAGTCCATATAACACTACACTTTTTTATACCCTACACCCTTCCGTTTGTAACGCAGAGTAGGAGGAGTGGCAGATATAGAAAAGTACATATATTTTTGATCAGCTCCACCTCCTGAGTCGATATAGCCATGTCCGTCTGTCTGGCTGGGTGGCTGGCTGAGCAAGATAATTCAATGAAATTTCGTACGCTGCCTCCGTCGTCAAAGTTAGCTCGGGGGTTGAAATGAGCAAAATCGGTCAACGGACACGCCTACCGCCCATACAAAAAATATATTCAAAATGCAACTTTAGGAGTATTTTCCACGACAATGCAAAATAGACATGAATACTACAAATTGTAAGAGCAAGCTCTGAGAAAAAACTGAGCGAATTCGGACAAGAGGGCGTGGCACCTCCCATATAAGCAAAAGCTTCAAAATGCTATACAGAAAGCGTTTTTTGAGATATTCGAACCAAATTTGGCTCAGACACTAAGAATTATAAATGAAAGTCCGCAACAAAAATTGGGTGCAATCGGAGAAGAAGGCGTGGCACCTCTCATATAAGCAAAAGTTTCAGAATGCTATATTTAAGATAATCCAACCAAATTTCACTCAAATACTAAAGACTATAAATCCAAGCTCTGAACAAAAACTGGGTGAACTCGGACACGAGGGCGTAGCATCTCCCATATAAGCAAAATTTTCATAATACTGCAGTGTATTTATTTTTTGGCCAGATTAAAAGTTATACTCTTACTAGTTTTAGCTTCATTTTGAGTATTTTCAATTTTTAATTTTGTTTTCTTTATCCTGATGAGATATTTATCTTAAAATGAATCAGAATTAAGGTGATTTGTTTCCTTTAGTGACATCAAATTAATTGTTTTGTTTTATGTTTTTTGAGTTTTATTTGAAATAGAAAGATTGGTGGTCCATATTTCTCTCCCTTACCCTATATACTTCAAGTGTAAAAAAAAAAAATTAAAAAATGTTAACATCAAAATAAAATAAGCTAGTTAACGTCAGAAATTTCTTTAAGTGAAATAACATTAACATATTTTTTTAAGGCTTAAGTGTTAATTCCAAAAAGAAATATTTTCACTTTCTTGTTATTTTTCTTACCGCTGTTAACTTATTCTCATAAATAATTTATTTTTAAAATTAATTTCAGATGAATAGTGACATATCCGCATACACCTATGAAAGAACGTTGCTCATGGAGCAAAGAAACCAGATGCTACGAGAATTGCGATTAAATAAAAAGGAAAACTCAAAAGTAGTAAGTATTTTAAATAATAAACACAGATATACAGAATATTGTATGTAGATATAAGCCAAATAACTCAATTAACCAATTGACCATTCAAAAGCCTTTGATAGCGTTTATCATAAGGTGCTGTTAACGAAATGTTTAAAACTGTATGGTGTCTCGCCTTCTGTAGTTGCACTTTTAAAGTCGTACTTAAGCGATAATCAGTGGCGTTTCTCAAGGATCAATACTAGGACCATTACTGTTCACCATCTACATAAGCGACCTACCAAAAGTTCTCCACAGTTGTAATATTCACATGTATCCAGACGATGCACTATGGTTTTTTTTTTTTTTGACAAAAAAGTGTACACAAAAATAATTCACTACAAGGACAAATTTTCTTTGAAAAAATTAAACGCAAAATTAAAGGTTATACATTCACCTATTTGAAAAGATTCCTGCTTTTTCCAGCATCTGATCCACAAAATAGTGACACGGGTCGAAATCTCTTGAATTTTGAAAAAATCGGTTTTTCTGTTTAAAAATGTTAGTCGCATTAAACGCAGGAATGATATATGAATAAACTTATATGTATTCAATCAAGTCAATTAAGATGAAATGAACTCAAAGTGAAAATGGGCGGTGCCACGCCCCAAAAACAAATTCGTGATATCTCCGAAACTATTAGACGTAGATAGATAAGTCTCGGAATGCTTGTACTAGGCTCAGGGAGAAATAATATTTATTAGAAAAGTGGGCGGTGCCACGCCCAAAAAATTTAAAACACACTATATTTTCTAAACTATTTGACCTTTGTAGATGAAATTCGGTTTATATACCAAGACAAATGATGTCTGCTGAAAAAATATGTAGTGCCATGCCAACAGGCAGAGCTACATGAATGAACTTGTTCCCTATAGAACAGAGTGGTAATTAATAAGTATATGTTCATTGTTGGGTGTGGTACCGCCCTTTTTTTCAGCAAATGTTATTTGACTCACTACCTTTTATATATATACCGAAATTCATCCCCGTAGCTCAAATAGTTTCGGAGATATGGTATTTTTATATTTCTAGGGCGTGGCACCGCCCACTTTTTCAGTGGATATTATTTCTCTCTGTGCCTGTTACAAACATACCGAATCTTATCTATCTGCGTCTAATAGTTTCGGAGATATGACGAATATGACGAATTTGTTTTTGGGGCGTGGCTCCGCCCTTTTTCACTTTGAGTTGATTTCATCTTAATTGATTTGATTGAATGCACATAAATTTATTCATATATCACTCCTGCGTTTAATGTGACTAACAATTATAAACAGAAAAATCGATTTTTTCAAAATTCAAGAGATTTCGACGCGTGTCACTATTTTCTGGATCAGATGCTGGAAAAAGCGGGCATCTTTTCAAATAGGTGAATGTATAACCTTTAATTTCGCGTTTAATTTTTTTAAAGAAAATTTGTCCTTGTGAATTATTTTTGTGTACACTTTTTTGTCAAAAAAAAACCATAGTGCGATGTCTAGTTGCTTGCCTCCTGCAACGTTGCCGATATTGAAAATTGTATAAGTGAACTTAAATTAAATCTAACACGCATTAAAAATTGAGCACACGCTAATGGCCTTGCTATCAATCCTAGCAAGTCAAAATGTATTGCTTTTAGTAAAAATAAGATAGATACTAGTTCCTTTTCGAAAATATATTTCAACAACGTTGAAACAAAACATTTGATAGATCACTCTCATAGAATTCTCACATAAATATTGTTATAAAATTACAATCTAGTGACATCGCGACCTATGCCGCCCTTGCGCTACAATAACCCTGAACATGATGTAGCGGCACTTTGTTTTGTAGAATTTACTTACAATTGTTTTTGCAAAAATTAGGCATTATTGGAATGCAGCATAATTGTTTTTGTTTTGTTCTTTTCTCGTAGAGTAAACGGTAAACGAATATGAAAAATAAAATTGAATTGATTTTGACAACAGAACAAGAATCACGCGTCTTCTTAATTTTTAACATCTTTTCCAGTAATAAGAATAACTTCGATTTTAGGAAGACTTTGGTAAGTTTCTACGGCGCACATCTTCATCCAAAAACCAATAACTCTCGTGAACCAGAGGTGCGCCCAACGAGGGATATTTTTCTAACAATGGTGTCAGATGTGGGGTTCATTGAATTGCATAAAGACGAACGGACTGGAGCACTAGTCTTCCCACCAACCATGCCTCCAAGGACGCGTGATATTAACCAACTTCGTTACCAGATCCAGGATTTAGAGCATCAAGTTTCTGAAATGGCAGAAAGTATGCGGACACAACATGCACCATCACAGCGCGAAATTCAGGAACTGCGTACTGAAATAAGAACGCTTACGCTCGCTTTGGACGAGCGTATATCTGGAATGGAGCGCGCTTTATATCGATTTACAGATGAAGCCACTTTCTCGACTCCAACTTCAAACGCTGTGGCAAATTAATTTATTTCCAGCACGTCGTTGCCTGAGCCAATTTTAGTGCGTAACCAAACCAGTTCCGCACAGCCGATATTTACGCACGCCACACAGCCGTTGTGCAGCACAGTGGCGTTGGAAAGCTCCAACGTGGCTGTTACCAATTGTGTCACTTCTCACACTTCTTCAGCGGCACAGGCTTGTTTGTCAGGGCCGCAGTGTAGCTCTTCACATATTGCAACGGAGATGCCGCCTCAGAGTCAACGCACGGAGATTAGAGAGGGTGAATCACTCATCGGTCAACAAACTGTCAACTTGTTGGATAGTCAACAGTCAACACAAGCGCCATCGCAAATTTCACGTCGTCCATTTTGTCAATATGACGTATCGCCTTATGACGGAAAAACCTCGTGGTCAGATTATGAATGCTTGGTTGAGCATACAGCAAATTTTTATCAGTGGACTGCAGCTGAAAAAGTGATGGCGGTGATTGCTAATCTTCGAGGTGATGCACTTCGCCTTATTAGCACTTTACCAACTTCGCCACCACCGAATTGGCAACAGGTAAGACAGCTTTTGCAAGAAAGATTTACTGTACCTTCGCAGGTAAGCTTCCAGGAATTCAAACGGCGTACGCAAGGCCCGAAGGAGAGTTTGACGGAGTTTGCCACGTCGTTGCAGCTCTTAGCAGTAGCCGCTTTTCCGTCATCACCACCGTCATTTGTTGCTGAAACACTAAAAAATCATTTCATCGATGGACTTCGCGATTCAGAAGTGTTGAAGTTGGTGGTTGCGGGGCAACCGCATTCCATTAAAGAGGCATTGGCAGCCGCTCAAGACATTTCCGCTAGAACGGAACGAAGCCGTGCACGTCCTGTATACGCTGTCGAGGTTGCTAAGGGACAGCGGCGACGTCGACGTCGTGGCAGCAACGCCACAAATCTACAGGAAAACGAGCACTCGTCGACAGTGAGGAGCGAAAGTCGACGAGAACAAAATTAACAGCTCCAACGTTTTCTAATATAACTCCACCACTTAATTTAAACACCGTTGAAGAAATTTCTCGCACAGCCGCAAAACAACAACAGTACTGCATAGGAGCCATCGCACATACCGGGCTTTCTGTGCGCGCCATACTGCAAGGCTCGCTTATTGATTTCATCGTTGATACGGGCGCTGCAGTGTCGCTGATCCCTGCCCATGTGGTCCCACAACAATGCAACATCATATCAAGCAGTTGTCGTTTGCTCGCTGCTGGTGGAGGAGACTTTTTTTCTACGGGCAAAACAACACTTAAATTTTGCTTTGACCAACACAGCTTTTTACAGTCATTTTTGGTGGTCGATGCAAATACTCCTGCCATATTGGGACTTGACTTTTTGTCCACGCACCAAGCCACTATCAATCTCAGAGATGTCCGAATGGAATTTTCGTGGGGATCAGTGCCATTGCGCACTCCACCGTACTACAGAAATGAGCTTGTCGTATTGAGCACGCCGGTAAATTTACCTGCCTGCTCCGACACCTTCATCCAGGTACCGTGCCCTGCTAGAGAATATACTCCGACCCTGTTGATAGCGCCTGTGCCTGAAAGTTGCCTGCCTGAAGGGTTATTTGTAGGTCGAACTTTAATGAATTCAGAGCAAAGAAGCATGCCTATTCGTCTCATCAACACAAACGCTAGGCCCGTTGAGCTGCCTCTGGACACAGTACTTGGCAAAACTTACGATGTTGAAATTATGGACTTGGACACCCAAGCGGGTGTAAGTACACCCAACTGCGTTGATACCAATTTTGTCTTACCAGATGAGCTAGACATGGAAATTCAGCGTGCGTTTCACGATTTGGTGAGTGAGTTCAGCGTAGTTTTTTCCTCTCATTGCAGCGACTTTGGACGAACAGACATAGTGCAACATAAAATTGATACCGGTGAGGCTAGCCCTATTCGTCAGCCACCACGGCGTGAGCCTATAGCGAAACGTAGTTTAGTTGCTGATTTGGTAGATGATATGGCATCCCGTCAAGTGATAGAGAAGTCATCCAGCCCCTGGTCGTCACCGATTGTCCTCGTGCGGAAAAAAGATGGCACAACGAGATTTTGCGTGAATTACCGCAGGCTGAATGACGTCACACGTAAGGACTCTTATCCGCTTCCACGTATGGACGATATTTTGTCAGCTTTAAGTGGCTCCCACTGGTTCACCACTATGGACTTACAGAGCGGCTACTGGCAAGTAGAAATGCACCCAGATTCAAAGGCAAAAACTGCTTTCACTTGCGGGTCAGGTTTATGGCAGTTTAAAGTGATGCCCTTCGGGCTATGTAACGCCCCTGCGACTTTTGAGCGTTTAATGGATGGCGTGTTCAAGGGACTACCATGGAGTACTGCGCTAGTTTACCTGGACGACATTATTGTCCATTCTCGTTCAGCGGAGGAACACATAATTGCGTTAAAACACGTATTCAGTAGGCTTCGGGACGCTGGACTAAAGTTAAGCCCAGCAAAATGTCATTTTTTTCAACAACGTGTGCGTTATTTGGGCTACATCGTTGGACGAGCCGGTTTGGAGGTGGACCCTGAGAAAACAGCAAAGGTGGCCAGCTGGCCTGTTCCTGGTTCCAAAACTGAGCTGAAGTCATTGTTAAGGCTTTGTTCGTACTACAGGAAATTTGTAAGTGGATTTTCCACGATTGCACGACCGCTAACAGAACTGACTGAATTAAAAAGAGCTTTAGTGTGGACATCAGAGGCGCAGCAAGCTTTTGACACTTTACAGATGCATTTAACAACAGCGCTCATTTTGGCATTTCCAGAAGAGCAAACTAAATTTATATTGGACACTGATGCTTCGAATGCTGGTATTGGAGCTGTGCTTAGCCAGATACAAAACGGTGAAGAAAAGGTAATTGAATACTACAGTCGAAGCTTAGACAAAGCTGAGTGGAATTATTTTGTCACACGCAAAGAGTTGCTTGCGGTGGTTGTTTCTGTGTCTCATTTCAGGCATTATTTACTCGGAAGAGAATTTCTTTTAAGGACTGACCATGCTTCCTTACGCTGGTTGTACAATTTTCGGGACCCTGAAGGACAAGTGGCACGCTGGCTAGAGTGCCTACAAGAATACACTTTCATCATACATCATAGAGCCGGTTCCAAGCATGGAAATGCTGACGCCCTGTCGCGACGCCCCTGCGGAGATTGTCGTGTCTGCCAGCGTGCTGAGGAGCGCGACGCCCCTGCGGAGATTGTCGTGTCTGCCAGCGTGCTGAGGAGCGCGACGGTCAATGCATGTTGTTGGTAGGCACCGTGCCTCAAAATTTGGTCGCAGCACAGAAAGCAGATTATTATTTGGGTAAAATAATGCAGTGGGTTCAAAAAGGCGAGCGGCCAACAAAAGATGAAATTTTGCGAGACGACACCGAACTAAAATCCTGGTGGGCGATGTTTGATCAATTTACGCTTCGTGACGAAACTTTAGTGCGCATATATCTAGATGGTGATGAGCAGCACGAGTTACTGGTAATACCTAGGGAATGTAGGGAGTCAGTCATTAAACAATTGCATGATAGTACAACAGGTGGCCACTTAGGAGTGCATAAAACACTGAAAAAGGTAAAGCGACGTTATTATTGGATAGGTATGACAGGCGATATCAAAAAGTGGTGTGCTGCTTGTCACATTTGCGTTGCGAGAAAAGGACCTGGGCGCCCTACAGTGGGAAATTTGCAGCCTTCTCTGGTGGGTGCTCCATTTGAACGCATTGCCATCGACATTTTGGGTCCCTTACCTAGGACTGATGCTGGAAACCGTTATGTTGCTGTTGTAATGGACTACTTCACCAAGTGGCCAGAGTGTCTATCACTGCCAGATCAGACCGCGGAAGTTGTGGCGCATGCACTCGCTAGTGAGGTTTTCTCGAGATATGGTGTGCCGCATATTCTTCACTCCGATCAAGGACGTAACTTTGAATCTGAAGTTTTCCGTTGCGCTATGGAGGTACTAAGAGCTGACAAAACTCGTACGACACCACTAAGGCCACAATCTGATGGCATGGTCGAGCGGTTTAACCGAACATTATTGGATTATTTGGCAAAATTTGTGGAGAAAAATCAACGTAATTGGGATAAACTTTTGCCTTTCGCACTTATGGCTTACAGGTCTGCAGAGCATGCTTCCACGAAAACATCACCAGCTCAACTTTTGTTTGGCAGAGAATTGCGCCTGCCTGTTGACTTGCTATTTGGAGCGCCATCTACGGAACATCAAGAGCTGCCACAGTACGTCGAAAACTTGAAAGGAAGTTTACGTAAAGTACACCAGCTAGCACGAGATAATCTTCAGTTGACTGCAGAGGCGATGAAGCAGAGGTATGATCTACGATCAAATGCTAGAACATTCAGTGCAAATGATTTAGTGTGGGTGTATTCACCTGTGAGAACAAAGGGCCGTTGTCCAAAATTACAAAGCGATTGGATTGGACCAGCTACTGTTATCAGGCAAATAAGCGATCTGGTGTATCAAGTACGACTACCCTCTAAAACGACGTTAAAAGTGTTGCACGCTAATCGTTTGGCCCCATATACAACCGTTGGAGTTCTGGACTTCGGCCAGGAGGCTCGAAGCTAAGCGAGGGGTAGTGTTATAAAATTACAATCTAGTGACATCGCGACCTATGCCGCCCTTGCGCTACAATAACCCTGAACATGATGTAGCGGCACTTTGTTTTGTAGAATTTACTTACAATTGTTTTTGCAAAAATTAGGCATTATTGGAATGCAGCATAATTGTTTTTGTTTTGTTCTTTTCTCGTAGAGTAAACGGTAAACGAATATGAAAAATAAAATTGAATTGATTTTGACAACAGAACAAGAAGCACGCGTCTTCTTAATTTTTAACATCTTTTCCAGTAATAAGAATAACTTCGATTTTAGGAAAACTTTGGTAAGTTTCTACGGCGCACATCTTCATCCAAAAACCAATACCTCTCGGGAACCAGAGGTGCGCCCAACGAGGGATATTTTTCTAACAATATCACTGTTGGAAAAGTTTATGGTATGTTGCGGTCACTATGGTGCATGAAAAATGTCTCTGCACTAAAAATTCGTTGTTTACTCGAGAAAGCATATCTTGTACCGACGTTGTTGTATGGATGTGAGATTTTCTCCAACTGCGATGTAATTAGCAAACGCAAACTGAATGTAGAATGTAGTTCAACGGCAAAAAATTATCTGAGTTCAGACCATGAAATTATTATTTCTTGCTATTGACATAATAGGACTGCATTTACAAAATTTTTCCATCACGTCTCAATTTTCAGATAAATTGACAAATCCAAAATCACGACTTACATCCGCGCGAAAATAAATTAAAAAATTTTTATCCGTCAGAATTTAAAAAAAAAAATGTCAAACAATTCAGAAAATAGCAGTAATATCGAATCTGAAAAAAGTTCTTAAATCGGTCCGGCAGATTTTTTTATATGCCAGTTCAATTGAGAAAATGTACTGTAAAAATCAATCATCTCCAATTACATAAATCTTGCCCAAATCAATACAACATTAAAAAAACTTTTCACGAGCTTGTGCGTCATTATTTTAGCTTTATTTTGATACCAAAAACTTAAGGATTGGACCATGAATAACCAACTTATTTCCTTTTGTACAAAAAATGTACATACAGGAAGTCTTCACGCCCCCCCACCAGTTGACAACCTCTGATCTAGGTATAAAAAAAAAAAATTATTTGCTCAAAGCTTACTTTATTATAGAATTATTAATTTAAAATTATCTATGTTTTTTGAAAGCCTCAAAAAATGTTTATTATAAGTGACTGGCACAGTTATTTTAAAGATTTTGGATCTTGTTTGTGTTCAGGATGTTTCAATAAAATAAATAAATGAAGTATAAATTTGGCTACTTTATTTATCTGATTTTAACTTTTTTAAGCTGATGATGGTCACTCAAAAATTTAAAGCTCTCTTGCTCGTTAACCAGATCTTATATTCGAATAAAATTTTGTATCTGAGTCCAGGGAATATATGTATAAGTAGGTATAACATAGTCAAAAATGACTGAAATTGGAAACAACAACATTTGTTTTATGTCCGCTACACGTATATTTCCCCATATGTTGTTTTTTAAGCTAAAATACGCACAAGTAACGTATTTTCGAAATTTTACCCAGGGGCATCCATACAAAATTTTGCTAAAAAATATCAAAAAAATTTCTCATTGCTGGGATAGGGAATGTTTCCTCTTCAACATTTTTCTCGAATATACTACTCCCATATTTCTACCCTTTAATGAGACTTCGATGCAAAATTTAAATAGAAACATTAATTTTAGAGGTGGGTGGAAAAAAGGAGAAAAATGTTGGGATACAAAAATTAATGGGGGTCGGTGAACATGAATGAGATGAGATGAGATTTGATATTTTTATTTGATATTTTTATTTGATATATTTATTATATTTTGTATGGCAGCTCCCTTAAGGGGAAGTATATTTCAGAGAAATGTAGAAGAGGAAAAATTTTTGGAGGTCGATCGCGGCGTCGAGGAATATTTTAATGGTTTTTCACTCACTTTTTTGTTATTTAAAAAATTAGAAAAAAATAGATCCCATCCTTTGCCCATTCTTAAAATGGTCTTAAAATTTGTCAAATACATTAAAGTTTTTTCAAATTTGAAAAAAAACGAAGAGTATAGGCCATGATCATTTCATTTTTTTGAACTTTGCGGTTGGGTTCTCAGATTTTTATAAAAATTCACAGAGCTGTTCTAAGTGCTCAGCATGGAGACCTCTCATTATTAGTTTTGTGAAAAAAATTTTGCAAGTTATGGGCATAGAACTTCAGGGTGTTTTTGCGAAATATCGATGCAATTTTTTTCTAAGTCCCGCCATTTTGTCAAAAATTAATTTTTTTAATTTTTGTTTTCGGATCCATAGAGCATTTTAAACGTTATTTTAATTTCCATTTTTACATTTGGAAAATTAACAAAATGACGGCCATTTTTTGAAAAATCTTACATACAAAACAAACATTTTGTAGGAGACTTGTTAGGCGCTAAATGGCTGTGAAAGCCAAGGACATTGTTTTTCTAAAGAGTCACGTGACAATTTTTTAAAATTTATTTTGTGCTTTGATTTACACCCACTAAGTGGCCAAAAAAATAAATTTCAGAGTGCAAGGATATAACTTCCATTGCTTACAAAATACAAGGTATACAAAAAAACCAATATTTCCTATATAAATCATAAGAATAAGTATTAACGAAATGAAGAGCATGTTTTGAAAAATCTTAAAAATTAATTTTCGAACAAATTTTTTTTTTTACTTATGTCTTTTGAAAAACAAATGTTTTTTATCCACCTTTCAAAAGATTTCCGTAAAAGAATTTAGGAAAAAAAAATTTTTTTTTTTTGGGAAAATTAATTTTAAAGATTTTTTAAAACATGTCCGTCATTTCGTCAATACTTATTTTTATGATTTATATAGGAAATATTGGTTTTTTTGTATACTTTATATTTTCTAAGCTATGGAAGTCATATTCTTGTACTTTGAAATTCTTTGTTTTTGTCCACCTAGTGGGTGTAAATCAAATCACAAAACAAAGTCTTTTGCAAAATGTTTGTTTTTTATCCACCATTCTGTAAAAAAAAAATTTTAAAAAAATATTATTTTGAGATAATCAACTTTTAGGATTTTTCAAAAAATGGCCTCCATTTTGTAAATTTTCAAAATTTTCCAAATTTAAAAGTGGAAATTAAAATAATGTTTCAAATGCAACAAGAGTCCGAAAACAATTATTTTTCACAAAATGTTGGGACTTCGAAAAAATATTGCATCGATTTTTCGCAAAAACACTACTTGGACACTCTGAAGTTCCGTGCCCATAACTTGCAAAAACATTTTTTTTTTTTCTCCATACTGAGCACTAAGAACAGCTCTGCGAATTTTTATAAAAATCTGAGATCCCAACTGCAAATTTAGAAAAAATTGAGATGATCATGGCCTATATTCATTGATAAAAACAGCAATTTAGTCTTGAACGTTGAACATTTTATAAAAAAATAATCATTTAAAAAAATTTTTCGAAAGCAACAAAACTTTAAAAAAATCACATGATTTGGCCGACAGTTATAGACGAAGAGCCAGCGCGTGGCTGACCCTCCTCATAGTATCAAAGCTGAATTTTCTTGTGAGTGTTTTTCCAATAGTAGGTATGAACTTCTGTTCTAGTGAATTCCTGAGAGGTGGTGCCTACGTGAGATATCGGTCGCAAAAGGTCGAGAAAAACCGTTTTTTGCAAATATCTCGCTAACGGTTATATCTACAAAAAAATTAGCTGCCACAATTTTGTAGCTCATTAAATTTCATATCGAAAAGTGGTGCTAATTGTTTTCGCACGACCTATAGTTTAGGAGATATGGTCCAGTGAATTTGGAATTTCCAACCCATCAATAATTTTCTTTCTTCTAGTCGGCCTATTTTTTAGTTTCAAATTACGCACCAAAATTCGAGACCAATTTCACTATCGTACAAAAAGTTATTCAGGCACATAGGTCGCGAAAATTAGTATCTCGCTAACGCTTATTCCTACAAAAAAATGGTGCTCCACAATTTTGTAGCTCAGAAAATTTCATATCAAAAAGTCGTGCAAATAATTTTCGTACGACAAACAGTTTAGGAGATATCCTATTTTAAGGTATTTTCCGCATACAAGTGTTCATAGTAATATGAATGTTGATTTTCAAAGTACTCTAACTACGCCTATGTCATAGTATCATTTTTTTGTGGGTATTCTTCTGATAAGGAATTCTAACTTTTGTTTTAGTTAAATCGTGAGAGGTGGTGCCTTCGCGAAATATCGGCTGCAAAAGGTAGAGAAAATCAGTTTTTTGAAAGTTGATTTTGAAATTACTATAACTTTGCCTACGTCGTGGTATCATGGCTGCATTTTTTGGTGGGTATTCTTTCAATAGTGGGTACTGACTTTTGTTTCAGTCAAACCGTTAGAGGTGGTGCCTTCCTCAGATATCGGGTGCAAACCCGAGAAAATCAGTTTTTTGAAAGTTGATTTTAAAATTACTATAACTATGCCTACGTCATGGTATCATGGCTGCATTTTTTGTGGGTATTTTTCCAATAGTGGGTACTGACTTTTGTTTGAGTCAAACCGTGAGATGTGGTGCCTTCCTGAGATATCGGGTGCAAAAGTTGAGAAAATCAGTTTTTTTTAAATTGATTTTGAAATTACTGTAACTATGCCTACGTCATGGTATCATGGCTGCATTTTTATATGCGTATTCTTACAAAAGTGGGTGCTGACTTTTGTTTGAGTCAAATCGTGAGAAGTGGTGCCTTCCTGAGATATTGGGCGCAAAAGTTGAGAAAATCAGTTTTTTGAAAGTTAATTTTGAAATTACTATAACTATGCCTACGTCATGGTATCATGGCTGCATTTTTTTGTGGGTATTTTTCCAATAGTGGGTACTGACTTTTGTTTGAGTCAAACCGTGAGATGTGGTGCCTTCCTGAGTTATCGGGTGCAAAAGTTGAGAAAATCAGTTTTTTTAAAATTGATTTTGAAATTACTGTAACTATGCCTACGTCATGGTATCATGGCTGCATTTTTATATGCGTATTCTTCCAAAAGTGGGTGCTGACTTTTGTTTGAGTCAAACCGTGAGAAGTGGTGTCTTCCTGAGATATTGGGTGCAAAAGTTGAGAAAATCAGTTTTTTGAAAGTTGATTTTGAAATTACTATAACTATGCCTACGTCATGGTATCATGGCTGCATTTTTTTGTGGGTATTCTTTCAATAGTGGGTATTGACTTTTGTTTCAGTCAAACCGTTAGAGGTGGTGCCTTCCTGAGATATCGGGTGCAAACCCGAGAAAATCAGTTTTTTGAAAGTTGATTTTAAAATTACTATAACTATGCCTACGTCATAGTATCATGGCTGCATTTTTTTTGTGGGTATTTTTCCAATAGTGGATACTAAGTTTTGTTTTTGTCAAACCATGAGCGGTGGTGCCTTCGTGAGATATCGGGTGCGAAAGGTAGAGAAAATCAGTTTTTTGAAAGTTGATTTTGAAATTACTATAACTATGCCTACGTCATGGTATCATGGCTGCATTTTTTTGTGGGTATTCTTTCAATAGTGGGTACTGACTTTTGTTTCAGTCAAACCGTTAGAGGTGGTGCCTTCCTGAGATATCGGGTGCAAACCCGAGAAAATCAGTTTTTTGAAAGTTGATTTTAAAATTACTATAACTATTCCTACGTCATAGTATCATGGCTGCATTTTTTTTTATGGGTATTTTTCCAATAGTGGATACTAAGTTTTGTTTTTGTCAAACCATGAGCGGTGGTGCCTTCGTGAGATATCGGGTGCGAAAGGTAGAGAAAATCAGTTTTTTGAAAGTTGATTTTCAAATTACTATAACTATGCTCGATATCTCGTGAATGCACCACCTCTCACGGTTTGACTAAAACAAAAGTTGGTACCCACTAATGGAAAAATACCCACAAAAAAATTCAACCATGATACTATGACGTGGGCGTAGTTATAGTACTTTGAAAATCAACACTCATATTACTATGCACACTTGTATGCGGAAAATACCTTAAAATAGGATGTCTCCTAAACTGTTTGTCGTACGAAAATAATTTGCACCACTTTTTGATGTGAAATTTTCTGAGCTACAAAATTGTGGAGCACCATTTTTTTGTAGAAATAAGCGTTAGCGAGATACTAATTTTCTCGACCTTTGTGCCTGAATAACTTTTTGAACGACAGTGAAATTGGTCTCGAATTTTGGTGCATACTTTGAAACTATAAAATAGACCGACTAAAGAAAAAAAAAATTATGGATTTTATAAGTTGGATCGGAAGGTCCAATTTCACTGGACCATATCTCCTAAAATATAGGTCGTGCGAAAACAATTAGCGCCACTTTTCGATATGAAATTCAATGAGCTACAAAATTGTGGAAGTTAATTTTTTTGTAGATATAACCGTTAGAGATATATTTGCAAAAAACTGTTTTTCTCGATCTTTTGCGCCCGATATCTCACGTAGGCACCACCTCTCAGGAATTCACTAGAACAGAAGTTCATACCTACTAGTGGAAGAACACTCACAAAAAAATTCAGCTTTGATACTATGAGGAGGGTCAGCCAAGCGCTGGCTCTTAGTCTATTAGCAGCTTTTCAGTTTTCTTAAAATTTATGTCGCTGAAACAGATTGATAAAAAAGTTTAAAAATATCATGGCCGCTAGTCTATAAGTGCTATGTATGTATAGTACTTAGTTCTATAAGAATAAAAAGTTTCAAGAAACTCGAATCTGTTAAAGCCAAATGCTATCCGGTTACGTATGTAATGCCTCATAAATATATTCCTATTTATCGTCACCTTCTGAGTCGGTATAGCCATGTCCATCTGTCTGGATGTATGTCCGTCCGTTGAAAGCATTTTAGTATTTTTTGGGAGCAAGATGATCTAAAAAAATTGGCACATTAACACGTCGGATTAAAAACGAGCAAAATCGGTCAACGAACACGCCTACCGCCCATACCAAAAAAAAAAAAAAAAACATTTAAAACGCAATTTAATGATGATTATTAACTATAACGCAACTAAAATACACAAAAATAGTAGGAACAGTAGGTACAAGCTCAGAGCAAGAACTAAGTAGATGAATTTGGAAAAGGGGGCATTGGGCATGCGCTTATTTTATGATTTTCTGATTTTCGTTGATGCCATCCCCTGAAATCCTTCCATTGGTCATAAGAACAAACACTATGAAGTTTGACGGCAATCGGATAACGATAACCCGGCCCACAAGAGAGGTCACGTTGAGGTTTCAGGCAAAAAATAAATTTTTTTTTGTTAACTTAACTTAACTAAATTAGTCAAAGCATAATTTTATCTTATAGCAAATTGAAATACCTTTCCAACAAGCTATAATTGTTTAAAATCGGGTAATAAATACAAATTCTATGAATTTTTTTTTTTATCGACAATAGCAAAATCGTCGCAAATTACCATATGTAGTAGTACCCGATTTTAAACAATTATAGCTTATTGGAAAGGTATTTCAATTTGCTATAAGATAAAATTATGCTTTGACTAATTTAGTTAAGTTAAAAAAAAAAAATTTATTTTTTGCCTGAAACCTCAACTTGACCTCTATTGAGGGCCAGGTTATCGTTATCCGATTGCCGTCAAACTTCATAGTGTTTGTTCTTATGACCAATGGAAGGATTTCAGGGGGTGGCATCAACGAAAATCAGAAAATCATAAAATAAGCGCATGCCTAGGGGCGTGTTACGTCCCATACAAGCAAAACTTTCAAAACGCTATATTGAAAGCGTAATCCAACCAAATTTTACTTAGATACAAAGGAAATTAAATGCAAGCTCTGATTAAAAACTAGGCGAGCTCGGACTGGAGAGAGTGGCACCTGTTATATAAGAAAAATATTAAAAATGCTGTACTGACAGCATTTTTTGAGATAATGCAACTAAATTTCACTCAGACACTAAGGAAAGTAAATGCGAGCTCTGAGCAAAAAGAAGGTGCACTCGGGCAAAAGGCCAAAGCTAATACCTTTGCTGATTAAAGAAAGAACTTCTATACGTATAAAATGCATAAAATTTAGAAAAAAAAGTTTTGCTATGAAAAGTATTTAATTTTTACTTTTTTGACCTTTTCATTCAGATTTTGTTATTTATATTCAACAGGTACAAACCATAGTAGACCATCATCATGACGTAAATAAAACCTCATCGAAAGTACGTTTTGCCGAGCCTGCCGACTCTTGTATGGAAAATTTAGTACAGGTAAATTAAATAAAATTATTCGGATACTTGCTCCCCTTATTTCGTCTTTTAACAAATTTGCTCCATATTATTATGTATAAAATAGACGGACGAAAGCGTTAATTTGCATTAGCAGTCTTATATTAATAAGCTGGACAAAAACTTTTCACATTTTTTTCACGACTTTGAGCTACATAATACTAGAAAGGAATTTGTGCGTAGATTTGCACAAAGCTAAATGCAATATTTTCTTTTGGTTGCGCTTTTATTTTTAATTTTGTATCTTTTTATCTCAAAGAAAATCACGTATTAAACATGAAATTGCATTGCTGGTTAGAGTATGTGAAATTGCGAGCGCTGCATTAAAAGCATAAAGAAAATTGAATTGTAAACATGAAGTGATTTTTGCGGCTAGCAAAAATTTTGTGAATAAGGTATTTAGTTTTTAAAAAATATTGATTACACAAAGATTGACTCAACTACTTATGTTTTCCATAGTTCGCTTCTGAATGGCATTATGTATATTTTCATTTCTAAATAAAATCGAAACCATAAAGAGTTCTTCAAATATTGGATTTAGAAGTAAATTTCCAGTGTTTTGATTGCATATTATTCATTCAAATTGTTTTTCATAGGAAGCCACCACTTTTTCCTATCTTTTCGGCAATTTATAAATTCTAGACCAAAAACATTTATCGGCTTTTGAGCCCAATCACGAATCGAGCCAATTTTTAAATTCCCTTGACTGAAGTGAAACGAATTCCGGTAAGAGCTTTCTGCATCGTTCGAAACAAGTGGTAGTCGGGTGGTGCCAATTCTGGACTATAAGTCGGGTGAGGCAGAAATTTCCATTCATCCAAATAGTTTTGACCGATACCGCAACATGTGGCCGAGCGTTGACGTGATGAAAAATAACGGACTCGCACCCGTTCTCATATTATGCCCAAACGGAATTAGTTGGATTCGATACAATGGTCCTTTGATGGTTTCAACACTGGGAAGCTGTTCGTAGTATACCGTAAGCAGGGGTGACTTTGACATCCGGGGCGACTTTAACCGGCAAGAAAAAAAAAGATTAAAATCGTAATATTATCACCCCAAAGACTAATTATCGATTTGTATTGGGTCAATCAGTATCCTTGAGGTATTGGCTTTTAGCGTCTGTTTTCAATATTTGATTTGAGCGCGAACTTTCGGATATATTGTTGCATTTTCTAAAAGTTGTCTTATGCCGGATTTTTTAACACTCAGAAAATTACTACTTATTGACTAGAAGGAAAATTGCTGGCGTTAGATGAGTGATATAACTAGAACTATTATTTAATTTACTTCCCTAATCCATCGACTTTGGTGGATATATTTGCCTCTAAGTATTTTTAATGGATTTTTATATGAGAGTATGTTAGAAAACAATGTTTTTGGGGTGACTTTGGACCGGTCGAAAGTAACCCCCAAAAAACTTTGTATTGTAAGGCTGGCTTAAAATAAACCCAAACTCGGGCCATATTAACGCCCAAAACACCAGGTATGGTGAACTTAAGTGAAAATAAAGTCTAGTCTTTTGCCAATGTGAAATTATATTTTCCTTTTTATCTTTGTAAAACAATTGGCTGCCCAGAATGGATATTTGCTATTATTTATTTAGCGAAATTTTGCAAAAAATTAAGCCACCAAAGCCCTTTAACAAATGAGGCATTTTTAAAGTTACCTACTAAGAATTTCTTTCGTTTTTTACATTTTTTCAATCAAGTATTTTTTGTTTTCTAATTTTCAATCGATTTTAAGCTTGTTTTTGTGGGTTCTTTAAGTTCTGCTTAGCTTTTAATATTAGTATTGTTATTTAATGTAACTTATGTACCAATAAGTAAAGCACACCAAAGGCTAAAACCGCATTTATCAAAAATTTTAGTTTTTTTTTTAATCTCGTCCTTGAAAACATCCCATTGCCTAGGCCGATTGCCTATATAAATATGCCAAAATGTAAAGTGAACTTAAGTTTCCAAAACCTGATACACTGAATTTGGATCGTTAAAGGTATAGCATGTAAAATCATTGAATGAAATTTTTCGGTTAAAGTCGCCCCACCCTTGAGGTGACTTTAACCCACTTACAAAAATATTATTTTAAAATATTTGTAATTACTTCGTATAAACTATATTACATGACATTAAAGCTGAAACCCCCACAAAAAATTAAGAGTAATAAAACCATTAATTATATTAAAATTGTTGAAATTATAGGCTCCTAAACTTGGAAATCCTGTTTTTTTGCATCAAAGTCACCCCTGCTTACGGTACCACACCTTTCTGATCTCACCATATCTAAGTGATCTATATTCTTTTGCATTTAAGATTATCACAATAAATCCACTTTTCGTCACCAGTAACAATACGACTCATTTTTATGCCGCGATAGAAATGCACAAATATAAAGATGCAATGTTGTTGACTGATGCCCAAGCTTTCATTACATCTCATATTTCTGCCGGAAATCTACTGGTGGCGCAATCTTTCGTAAAACGCTGGAAACTTACTTCATGACCCAATAATTCGCCACCATCGATGTCTGATTTTCCACCATGCGTTAGAACAGCATGATTTGAGGAAACTACCGCTGATTCTGTTCGTTTTATTGTTTTCTTAATCATATAAATACGAGAATAATTCACTGTGTTTCTGTAGTGCTGTAAAACGGTTTATGACCCCCACAAACGATTCTAAATTTGAATAAAAATTAATCCAAAAACTGAACTCCAGATTTTTTTCATGCAAAGTTATTCACTGGGGCCAAATATACAGAAAAAGTTTCTTTCAAATTTGGTCAACGAGCTAATCGATTTTTATGGTCAAATTTCAATTATCAAATGGTCTTCATAATGTTTCTGTGTCAAAAAAAAAGGATTGACAAAAAACTGAGTATGCAGTTAGTTTCCTGTTTATATGTAGAATTAAAAATGGTATTTTTAAAAATTTTACCTGATGCGTTAACGAGGTATTGTGTTTTGAACAATTTTTTTAACTTTTTATAAAGAAAACGAATTTTGGCTTTTTTTCGAAAACCAGTAACAAACAAAAACAAGAAAAGTCATTTTCAATGTGAATCTCGTATGGTTTTGAGCAATCCTAACCTGAAAAATTTGTTTTTCGAGATATTTGAGGTTATATAACAGAACAGGGAAATACTTAGCCACAAAACCTAATAATGCGGCTTAAAGTCATAGTTCTTTACTTTAAAACTCAATCCTATCGATTGGTGCAATAAATTTTTTTTTCAAAAATGTGCCAAAACCGTCCTTAATCCAATGGATTGAAATGGATTTGAAAAATAAAAAATTAGCTTATTATTCGAGCAATGTTTTCACTTTCAAAATGGCATTTACTTGATGTGTATAAAGTGCAGTAACAAAAAAGGTTTACATAAATTTAAATAATTGCAGTTGCATCTACCATATACCCTAAAATTAATTTTTATCGCAAACAATAAATTTTTTAGCAGAAATTGTATGAATGTGGTTAAATAAGAGTATAAAAACCACAAAATAAACTTAATTTTAGGTTATATGGGAGGTGGGCATGTTCGTCGGTCAAATCCGTCTAAATTTATACATAAAGTTAAGGAATATTTAGGAATCATGTCTGCCTAGTTTAAGAATTCTAGCATTATTTTTTCGAGTTATAACCAGAATTATTCAAAATTTTGCCAAAATGTGAGACGCCATATTGCATCCGCCATCTTGGATTTAGGAATTCTCAAATTCTGACTTCAGCTTCGTGATTAGCGACCCCTAAAACCCCCGACTGATGAAATTTACAGAAAAATATTGAAAAAAATTATTTTATGCACCCTTTCGGGGCGTGTTACAACATCGCCCTATTGAAATTTTTAAAACGCCACTCGGCTTTCGAAACCTTTTAAAAAACGAAGATTTTGGTGTCCAAAGTTTTATTTTCAGTCCAAACCTATTCTGGCGACGGAGGTGGCACGGTTGACGTGAAACGCCCCACATACTTTTCCATACCTGCCACGACAAAGTGAATATACCCTGGATGTAGGGTATAACATACACCGACATTCAAGGGGGATCGTTGGGTGAAAAAAATTGTTCCACTAAAATGTGGTAAAAAGTCATAAAAAGCGTAGAAAACACGAAAAAAAAAATAAAAATATTGGTTCCGACATCCAAGTGGGACCCTAGATTGTAAAAAAATTTGTTCATGAAAATGTATAAAGTTCATGACTTAGAAAACACGAAAAAAAAAATTTAAATGTGACTTATTTGCATATTCAGTGGAGATAGCACAGTAGCGCTCTAAGGTATCGATATGGAATAAAAAAAAACACATTAAGAATTATTATATAATTCTTTATTTTAAAAAACTTTGGAACTAAAAAAATTAATTAAATTAAAATGGTCACAAAATCAACCTTAAAATTGATTTCAGTTATAAATTATTGTTAATAAAATAATTTCACTTAATCTTAAACTTTTTTATTTGTTATTAGCCTTAACTTTTCACTTAACTCGCGCACGTCTTCGCACAATGGCGTTATTACGTCAACAGGTTTTACTTAGGAATAAAACTTTGTGTGTAGAATTTTATCTTTTTTTTTTTTTCATTGAAAAAATTTCAGTGACGCTAAATTAAAATTCAAATGAAATAAACATTTTTCTAACGACAAATAGAAACATTTTTTTTTTTTTTTTTTACCACGAAATGCAAAATATAATGAATAGCTTTCGGCCAAACATTTTCTTTTCGATTATAAAGTAATGTGCATATAACATAATTGAATTGATCAACATGAAAAAGAAAAAAAAAAAAACAAAAATTCGTAGTTTTTATATTCGATTTGTGTTTATTTTTGAATCAGTTTTAGAATCGAGTCAATTTCATCGAATAAGTATTTGACAATCTTTTTCATGCAATTTGTACTTTCCCGTTTAGTGGTAAATGTGTGCTGATTCTATGTATTCTATTTGCATCGTTACTTTCCCCTAAATTTATTTTATATTAGTTTTAAGGTTTAACTTAGCGTTGTAAGGATATCATTCCATGCTCCAAAACAAAGAATAAAAAATGTCATCTAAATTCTATTATTTGCCGTGTGGCCAGGGGCGTGGAGAGGAAATCCGGAACCGGGGGTAATTATATGCCGGGCCCCCTCCACTACTAGATTTTTTTTTATCCGAGACTATCACATCGTCGAGCGAATATTGCTTTTCCGTAAACGCGAGGATGCCCACGAGATATATAAAATGTGTAAAGTTGTGATTTTGTTTGCTTCTCGCTCATATTCATAAAATAAAGGTCATAAAATAAAGGTCAAAAAATAAGGTTTCAGCCGGTCTGCGATCAAAGCTTGAAAAATGTACTAAAAAAGGCAGTTTTTTTAACTGCCCGTAACTTCGAAACTACAGATTGGGTTTTTCGGAGATGTCTTTAAGTCAACCTTTGTAGAGAACATCTAGGCCAACATTATCTTCTTAGAATATTTCGGTCTAAAAATTAAACTTGTTGTTGTTTTGATACAAAAATAGCAATTTTTCAAGAAAATGTTCATGCCTAGAAAATAATTTTTTGTAAATTTTAAAGGGCGGAATATTTGTTTTGGAAATACTATATTGTAGGAAATTAAATGTTAGTTTATTAAAAAGAAAAAAATAATTGAAAATCTTAATTTTTAATGTATGGAGCTGGTCTCAAAATTGGAAAAATGCAGTATTTTAATTTTTTTCTACTTAATTGGAAGCAAGAAATTTTTTTGCTAGTTATATATGAAATGGTCTTGTATGATTTTTCTTTAAATATTACAAGACTACTTCATAGCACATTTTAACACCTTTTTGGAGTTCACTTGATTTAAATTTTTTCCTGGGTGGCGAGCTCGACAATCGAAGTTTTCGTTAGTCTGTGCTGGAGCGGCCTTAAAAAAAATCGAAACAAAAGCTATTTTCGTGTTCAGCGACCCCAAATTAGCTTAAAAGATATGGCAAGCAAACAAATCAAAAATTAGGAAAAAAAACACTAAAAAATTATTTTTTGTTTAGCTTTGAGGCTCCATAACCTAAAAATTTTATATATTTAAATAATTTTTTTTAATTACTCCACATTTGATTTCCTTCAACATAAGATTTTCCGGACAAGCATTCCGCTCTTTTAAAAAAAAAAAACAAATTTCTAGAAAAAAAGTCATAACTTTTCTTAAAAAATTGCTATTTTTGTAAAACAAATTTCATTTTCTTTCTAAGATAATGTAATGTTAGTAACACTCCACAAAAGTTTAAGAATGTTTCTGAAAAGATCAGTAGTTTTAAAGTTACGGCGAAATTTTTTAATTTTTAACTTTTTTTGAAACCTTATCGTTTTGGCCTCATAACGCCAATTTTACACATTTGGGAAATCGCCTTTTTAAGTTTTAGGTGGAATAAGGAAGAACTAACCGATAACTTTTTTAACTTTTTTTTTCTTAAATACTTTAATTTAAGAATTAAAGTTAATATTTTACTAAAGGCAAGATTCGGTACCTTCCAGTTTTATAGTTATGAAGCGTGTAAAAGGATATTAATTTTATGAATTTTATTTTTTTATAGTTGAGAGTAAGGATGGGCTCGGGCTCGTGTTTTTTTCTTGGCCCGCGATGGTCTACATTCCAGCGACGGGCTCGACTTTTCTAACCTAACCACTAAAGGCTTAAGCTAAGAGGCCCGTGAAGGCTCGTAAATCACAAGCAAGCTCAGAAGCACAAACTTGGAAAAAATTATGGAAAATAATGTATAAGTGTAGTGCTTAGAATGAAAATAAAGTAAGTTAAGTCAAACAAAAAAAAAACTTATTAGATTTGACCAAAAAGTTTAAGTAAGCCGACAATGTATAATCTTTGTTTTTTCTCCTTCGAAAACAAAAAAAAAAAAAAATATTGTGTGGGCCCGGGCTTTTCTCAAGTGCTTGTATCGTGTTCATGCCGGGCCTCTAAAATTAATTTTTCAAGCTTGCAAAAAACTACTACAAATTTTATCAATTTCTGCTTAAGTCGGGGCCCTCCAAAAAACGTCGAGCCCGGGGGAATCCCCCCCTTACCCCCTCCCTCTCGTCAGGCCTGCTTGTGGCATTCATATATTTGCAGGCTAGAGGTGGACAAAACGCCTTTTTTTTAACAACAGGTTACGGCGTTATTCTGAATGTTATCCCTACTGTCTCTAAAGCAGTTAAAAAATTAGTAATTTTAGGACTGCTAAAAAATTAGCAGGGATATTTTTTTGACTTTATTTATATAATAACACTGTGCTAGTCGGAAATTCTAACATTGATGAGACCCATGTAGAAAACATAATTCGGGCACACTGATTTCAATGGTCATAGTCATTTTTATGGTTTGGCTCTTGTTTTCGAGAAATTCAAGTTTGAAAATTTCACTAAAAAAAAAAAATTTATAAAAAACAGGTATTTTTTCCATTTCAACCATCACCTATCATCAGATATCAATTCAGTTAGATCAAATTTTTCACTTTTGTAACCAATTAAGTGTTCACGCCTATAAAAAGTACAGCAAAATGCTAAAAAAATCTTTTTTTTGTAAAAATTTTGTGTGTTTTACATGGAAATATTTGCTTTATCAAATTTATTCTACTTCTGATGCTTCTTCTTCACTTGCAATCGACTGTAGTGTCGAAAACTTGAGACGTCGTACTATCATATCTAATCGATTTTGTGTAATTTCGATGTGGTTGCATTGTGGAGTTACATTTGATAGGTGAAACAATTCTCCAGATGGTTTTTCAATGCTCTCCAATAATGGTTGCAAATATTCACTCATTGAAATTGGTCTGATTTGAATGGGAATATTTCCTGAATGAGGAACTGCAACTGAATAAATTTTTTTAGCTATTTCTAGAACTCAAGCACGCATAACATTCTTCTGGATCATGTACCAAACTTCGTGTACATATAATAGACGGACTCATTCTACATCACCAACTACTCTTATGTAGATGTTCACCAAAGTATAAATGATACATTTCCGTGGTTTCCCACCACGCTATCTTGACGGAATAGTAAATTTTCCTCAAAGATTACTTTGTTTAATTTGGCACAGTTATTAATTTTTTTAGATTTTTAACTTTAATATGACCAACCGATAAAATTAGTCACTGACATACGAATAAATGATTGCTTTTTGTCGTTGAATGTTAGAGTTTCATTAAAAAATCAAGAAAGAGTACCAAAAATAGAATAAATTTGTAAAAAAAACAGTTTTTTGCGTGTAAAAACTCTAAGTTTTGGTAATAAAAAAGATTTTTTTAACATTTTGCTGCACTTTTGTAGTCAGGAACACTCAATAAGTTAAAAAAGAAAAAAATTCTACCAAACTGAATAGGTACCTGTCGAAAAAATTGTTGAAATGGAAAAAACAATATCTGTTTTTAAGAATTTTTTAAGTGTGTTACTTAATGACATTTTTTTTTATATTGAAAATTGATTTTATTTAATTGAACTTTTAGTCATATATTTGCAAAGATCGATTTACATATAAATCTATCAATGCATTTTTCTAACACATAATTATGACAAATCAAGGAACGGATTAAAAACACGGCTATAGTGACATATGTTTCGTCTTTCGCCACAAAGACTCATCAGACTATTTTTGTTGTAATTATAATTATATTTATTTTACTAAATTAATTATAATTGAAAAATTTCAAGTTTGAAAACTTTTTGTGTTTTTGGTCTGGGCGGGAGACGAACCAAGGATCTCCAGGTTGGTAGCAGAAGTCGTTACCACTGCACCAGCCTTGCCCGGCTGCGAAGCCGACTTTTTGCCAGTTTTATTTGTGTGTTAATACGTATTGATATATCATAATTGTTGTTTTTGTGTTATTTATTGATATTTGGTATAGTTGTTCTTTTGGAACAAATTCAATACCGATTGCAGGTGTTTCCACCTTATCAGGGCGTGTTCTCCCAAATAACTTTAAGAATTTTTTAAGTGTGTTACTTAATGACATTTTTTTTATATTGAAAATTGATTTTATTTAATTGAACTTTTAGTCATATATTTGCAAAGATCGATTTACATATAAATCTATCAATGCATTTTTCTAACACATAATTATGACAAATCAAGGAACGGATTAAAAACACGGCTATAGTGACATATGTTTCGTCTTTCGCCACAAAGACTCATCAGACTATTTTTGTTGTAATTATAATTATATTTATTTTACTAAATTAATTATAATTGAAAAATTTCAAGTTTGAAAACTTTTTGTGTTTTTGGTCTGGGCGGGAGACGAACCAAGGATCTCCAGGTTGGTAGCAGAAGTCGTTACCACTGCACCAGCCTTGCCCGGCTGCGAAGCCGACTTTTTGCCAGTTTTATTTGTGTGTTAATACGTATTGATATATCATAATTGTTGTTTTTGTGTTATTTATTGATATTTGAGAGGCTCAGAAGAAAAACGCGATGTACAGCATGCGTACGCAAAAATGAAATGTAAAATGTCTTGCAGAAAAGTGAAAACAAGAAATGCTTAGCGCAAAAATGAAATGTAGAACAAGCTAGCACGAAAGAGAGATGAACGCGTTTTTTTTCGTTCTTGCGCGCAAAAATTCTTCATTGCGTTTTTGCGCTAAGCATTTCTTGTTTTTATTTTTGTGCTAAGTATTTCTTGTTTTCATTTTTCTGCATTTGGGAAAAACTTTTATGAAAAAAAAATTTTTCAATGAAAAATTTCAAAGTTTAAAAATCACTTTGTGCGCATTTTCGTGTTCCAATTACGCAAAAAAAACAACATAAAAAAATTTTACTACTTTTTGTATGGGAACATATTTTGTGCCTTGTGCTCTTGCCTCACAACATGCAAGTAGGATGTAGAATTTACAAAAAATTTGAAAATATGAAAATTTTTTTAAGCCCAAAAAATGTGAAAAAATTTTATTGCACCAATCGATGGAAAAAGGTCAAAAATGGATTTTGGACATGACCAGAGGAGTCCCCGACCCCTCTAAGTGACCGTTTTGGGCCTATTTTTGAAAAAAATTTTACTGCACCAATCGATGGGGAAACGTCGAAAATGGATTTTGGACATGACCAGAGGGATCCCCGACCCCTCTAAGTGACCGATTCGGGCCCATTTTTGAAAAAAATTTTTATTCCACCAATCGATAGAAAAGGTCGAAAATGGATTTTGGACATGACCAGAGGATTCCCCGACCCCTCTAAGTGACCGTTTTGGGCCCATTTTTAAAAAAAAATTTTAATGCACCAATTAATGGGGAAAGGTCGAAAATGGATTTTGGACATGACCAGAGGAGTCCCCGACCCTTCTAAGTGACCGTTTTGGGCCCAATTTTGAAAAAAAATTTTATTGCACCAATCGATGGGGAAAGGTCGAAAATCGATTTTGAACAGGACCAAAGGAGTCCACTACCTCTCTAAGTGACCGATTCGGCCCAAGCTCACCATTAAAGCTACCTGTTGCCGATAAGAAAATACATATTATTGAAAATGCAACGGGCACAGGGTAGTTATGTTAAGTTGCATTTGTGTGCACTTACTTTAGTTTTCTTCTTTGTTTTGCACCTGGTTTTTGTAAAACATTAAATTGAAATTTCTGAAATTGATACGGTTTTTATTTTAATGTCCCTAGTGAAATTTTCAGTAGAATATTTTTGTAGAACACTTTAAAAAATTTTTAAGCAAGTTTTTGCAAAACGGTGCCAAAATGACCCAGAAAATTGTTCTTTGCATGATTTCATGATGACCTTGAGACAACAAGACTTATCCGTGATGTTGCTTTAAAGTTTTACAGTAAGCTAAAATTTGAAAACACGTTTTTTATGGGTGTTTTAAGTAAAAAAAAAAACAGTATGTGGTTGCTTTAATAATCGAAATGTTATTTTTTTATATAGGTACCTTGAGTCAAGACGAAAAATTTCGTATATCGCACGACTCATTCCGAATATTCTTGATGAGCTTCAAAATAGTTGAAAAAAATGTTTAGCTCACTTTTTCACAACATCTTTCTCATTTCTGGGGGTACTCGAGGAATTTTCAAAAAACCTTTTTCTTATTTTTAATCTGTCTAACATAGGTTCATAACAATTTGAACAAAAAATATTGCATTGAATTCGCAGTTCGCATTCGATGTCATTTTCAAGTCGTCATTACAAACAATACACATTTTGAAGACAAAGGATAGCACTAAATGATGCACCGAGAAAAACCAAATTTTTTTTTAGCAGCATGTAAACTTTTGCATGTTAAGTAAATTCTAGTTGACAGGCCTAGATTTTGCTCGATTTTCGTAACTCTTTATTTTTTCTTAGAATTTTTTAAACACTCCTTTTTCTGTAACAAAAGAATGAACAGTTTAGGTATACATTTTTTGGTGAAAAATACAGGTATACATTCCAAATTTGAAGCTACCTGTAAAACTAAACGGTTATATTAAGTGGTTTTTGTGCAAATTTACGGATTTTTTTATTTAATGTTATTCTTGGTTTTTCTTACACAGTCAATGAGAAATAAAATGCATAGCTGAATAAAAACCAAAAATGTCTACTTATACTTACGCGAATGAAATCGAAAAAATAGAAGTGCAGCTGACGCCTTCAATGTGCAAAGCCATAATGAATGAACGCACATTTCGAAAACTGAATGACTGTTTTCTTGTTTGTCATATAGAATAACACTACAATACAAATAATTAAATTCTGTAACATTTCGCAAACCATATTTTTTAAACTAATTTGAGGTCGCTGAGTCGGAAAATCGAATTTATTTTTTTTTTTCTAGGTGCCTTTCTTGAGATAATCGAAACATTAGATTTTTAAGTTTATATGGCCGTTGAAAAATGCTTAAGAACGATATCTACGTCATTCGAATGGTATTCATTGAAACTTTAATAACTTCTAAAAATATGACCGATTTTGCTAAACTGTGGCTCAAATTGTTTGCAATGAAATACATCATTGAGTAAGAGCACATAAAACTGTATTTGTATAAAGAATGCCCCAAAAAACCGTGTTTTATTTGGCTCTCATGTGGAAAGTCGTAAAACTACTATAAAAATGATTTTTGGGCTACTTTTAGAACTTATCCAATATTAATAAGTTCTTAATTACTGATTCATAGTTGGAAGTGTTAAAAATTTTTTTTTTTTTCAATCAAAATTGGGTTTCTGGAAATAAATTCTTAAAAATGGAGATATAGCCCCACAAATGGATATTTTCGATTATCTCGAGAACGGCCCGTAAGAAAAAAAAAAAAATTAATTCGATTTGTGGACTCAGCGCCCTTAAATTGGTTTAGAAAATATGCTTTGTGAAATCTTACATTCTGATTGTTGTCTAGTGTAACGAAATTTGAAAAATATGGCAATAGATGGTCACAAGAGTGGCCGCAAGTACCATTGGTCTTGTCCAAAATATATTTTCGACCTTTCCCCATTGTTTAGTGCAATCATTTTTTTTTAGAAAAATGGGCCCAAAGAGGTCACTTAGAGGGGTCTCCTCTGGTCATTTCCAAAGTATATTTTCGACCTTTCCCCATCGTTTAGTCCAATAATTATTTTTTGCAAAATGGGCCCAAAACGATCACTTAGAGGTATAGAGAACTCCTCTGGTAATTTTCAAAATGTATTTTTGACCTTTCCTCATCGATTGGTGCAATAAAATTTTTATTTCAGAAATTGGCCAAATCGGTCACTTAGAGAGGTCGTGGACTCCTCTGGTCATGTTCAAAATCCATTTTCGACGTTTCCCCGTCGATTGGTGCAATAAAATTTTTTTCAAAAATGGGCCAAAAACGGTCACTTAGAGGGGTCGGGGACTCCTTGGTCATGTCCAAAATCCATTTTCGACCTTTCTCCATCGATTGGTGCATTAAAATTTTTTTTTAAAAATGGGTCCAAAACGGTCATTTAGAGGGGTCGGGGACTCCTCTGGTCATTTCCAAAATCCATTTTCGACCTTTTTCCATCGATTGGTGCAATAAAATTTTTTTTCAAAAATGGGCCCGAATCGGTCACTTAGAGGGGTCGGGGACTCCTCTGGTCATGTCCAAAATCCATTTTCGACGTTTCCCCATCGATTGGTTCAATAAAATTTTTTTTCAAAAATGGGCCCGAATC